>JASSUY010010442.1:0-128559 GCA_032466535.1 Forpus xanthops
CTGATCATCCTCGTGGCCCTCCTCTGGACTTGTTTCAACAGTTCCATGTCCTTTTTATGTTGAGGACACCAGAACTGTACCAATCTAATGAGTTATGTTTCAGTTTAGGCATGCAAGTTGTGTAGCCTAAAGAAGGATTACTACTTAGCCTTTCAGTAAATGGAGTGCTCTTATGCTTTAACGTTCTTAATTGCTTTGTTGAAACCTAAGAAAGAAAATAAGGACTTCTTAATACAAAACATACAAAAATTCCCCAAGTTAAATATGTATAATAAGCATTGCTTAAATATATAAGTAAATTTCAGACTAAATTTATGTAAAAGCTACTATAACATTACTAGTCTTTTGGGGTTTTATTAAAAAAATTGGGAAGATAAATCTAGTCAGCCTTTAGCTTTCACAGGCCTAAATTCCTGTGTTCCTATAAACAGGATGTAAGAATTGATATTTAGAGGCAAAGCCTTAACTAAAATCTGGAATCTGTGGGCTTTTGGTGGGGACAGTGTGGTGTGTGTAGCGGGATTGTTATTACGATAATGGTTCATGGTAAACAACTTAGTTTTTGAGCCATCACTTGGGCTAAGGGTTGGTGTCAAACAGGGTTGTTAAATGCACGGGGCCTGCCAAGTGTGTGTCTTTCTTATCCTAGCAGACTACTCTAATCCTGTGTGGTCTACTGTCTTCACCTGTATGAGTTCTTTTGATTGATAATTGAGAGAATAAATCTTTGAAGAACTTACATCAGTGTAAAAAAGAAACCTCTTCAAGATTCAGGCAGTAAAATGCCTACTGGCGTATTTCATATGCTACCTTTTCAGTCTTCTACCATTTAAATTCATTTTGTCAAACATTCAAGATTGGCATCCAGTTATAGATTTTGTTTTCTTATGCACTGTCATCTGCAACCTTAATATTTTAATACTAGCACTGTAAGTGCGCTGTTCTGAAAGCTGTATGTCTTTAAAGCACTTTGCAGCATTGTAGATGCAGAGCAGAATAAATAATTAAGTGTATTGAGGTGCTTTATTCTCCCTGTCACTATTTAAGTTATACAGATGAGGCATTCTTTATACTAAATTTTAGGTCTCATATTGAGTATAGGATTAGTTACTGATGGACTAATAGTTCTCTTAGTAATGATGAAACAGAGGGAGTGAGCTCTGACTTGGTGTAGAGGAGGCAGCTCTAAGCAAGCCTTCTTGTAAAGGAAGAAAGCAAATTGGGAGTGCTCGTGGCTGTTATCTACCTGCTGTAAGTTTATTAACCCAATAAACATAAGCTACCTTCTGTTCATTTGCTTGTCATTTTTTCAGCCAAGTCTCCACTAGATCCTTGGGGAAAAGTAAGCCAATAAAGGGGAAAATGCAGCAGAAAGCCCTAAGTTGCTTTATGTAGTCTGTAGTGTACAGCTCAGCCGCTGTATGTCTGCTAACTGAGAGGAAGAATATTTCAATGTGGATTCTTACCAATGTAACCTCATACAGAAGATGAGGACCTGATGGTAAATTTGGAGGTATCTTATCTTTGTGATTCTCTGGTTACCAATTTGTAATTCCTCCTCTTACATATGCCTGTTATAAAATAAACCAAATCACATGCAAAAGGGGAAAAGTAAGAATTTTTAGTGAGGGATTTCTCAGAAAACTCTGGACAATTTTCATTGTTTATGTGTATGAGTAACACTTATAAAAGTAGTACTGTAGCAATGTGCCTGTGAAAATGTACTATTCAAAAGTATGCGTCACAAGAGATGCTACACAGGTAGACAGAAGTATCATTTCCCAATGGATGCCCTACTCATCCTGTGGGGTTATGGCTGAAAAGTTCACAGACTGCATATTGCCTTTGCAAAAAGACAAGTTCTGTTTATTCAAGCTAATTTACTCAGGTGCTGTTCTGTAATATATAAAGATGCAAATACTGTAGAAACAACTGCGTTTGCTTGTGCTGTACAATTTATTGGGCCCTGTCTTTGATACTGAATAGGTCATAACCTGTTTGTAGGGTAGAAATATGAGTAGCAAGCCTTTTTATCTGCTGACACTGTAGAAATATTCATATGTAGCCTTTGTGGCAAGATTGTCATGTTCCAAACTTAGTCTCATCTTTAACAAAATATTTTCAGAGCTAAAGCTTAGGAGGGCAAATAGTGATACTATGTCTGTGTGTGAAAGTCCAGGCATGAACCAGTGAGAAGATGTCATGATAAATACTTGAGTAGTTGTATATCAATAATTGGTAGTAGTTCCTTTGGTAAAAAACCATAATGAGTTCATGGATCTTGTGTGTTCAGTACATAAATCAAAAGCCAGGAGAAGAAAGTCCTGACTTAAACAATTCATAGGCATCTATGACAACAAAACAAAGGTATCTTTCTGTTGATACAGGCTAGAGAGAGGGGAAGATACAGAAGTACTTATTTCTGTTTTCCATGGGATTTAATACCTATGAAGATGTCAGCTTGATAGTCTTGAAGGCTGAAAGTTTTTGTCTGGCCAAATACAGCTTATGCAGCAGTAGTGCAAATTTTGCTGTCCTGCCACATCAATGTCTGCTGCTCTGCACAGAGAGGGAGATCATCAGGGGTGTTTGTAGGCTGTGACCTTGCTGTCAAGCTGATAAGTCATGTGCTCTCTTATTGACAAAAGCTTCAGACAGTGAAATAGAACTGACTTTAAGGAGAGGGTCATCCTAAATATGTGTTTGCAGCTTTTTGCAGTAAAAGTCAAAGCTTTGGTTCAGTCCTCTGTGTCAATACTTTCACTCCAAATGAATGCTACATTTGGCTTATTTAAACTTTCTTGTTTCTTCTCTTGTTGAAGTCCTCTTCTGCTACCTGTGTCATACTTCTTCCAACTAAGATCTTCTAGTAAAGAAGTTATACAAGGTCGAGGTATATCCCATCTGTAAATCATTTTATCTGCCTGCACTTGCAGTCAGAAGATGAACTGACCCCTCCTTCTTCTGTATTCTTAGCTCATCTCCAGTGCTTTGTGCTCAGAGAGCAGCTCTGAACCCAAACTGACCCAGAACCCAGAGAGGGGCACACTGACCCTACCAAAAATCTGACACAGTGCAACACTGTACTCTAGCATGTCATCAAAGCCTACCTTCTTGTGTCCACGCCAAGATTTTGGAGGCAATAAGGATACCATGAGATGACACTAGTTGTAAAACCAATGGCGTTCTTAATAAGACCTTTAGTGTGGTCCTGGAGACCTTTATGTTCAAGTTCCCAGTACTCTGTGACAATTGCAGAAAATGTTTGCCTGAAGATCTTTTTGGAAAGCAGTAGTTGTAGCTCTGTTTAACATCATACTCAGATTTAGTATTTGTTTTAATAGTTAAGACTATTATTTCAGTTTGCTCAATGTCTGTATGTGCCCTGATCTCATGTTCCCATCACCTTTCACTTTGTTTTTTTTCTCTACAGTCTGAACTTTTCCCTGCTTTTCTGTCTGTACCATATGGCTCTTATTGTTTCCAGTCATTCCTGTTTCCCCTGGAAATGCTGTGCAGCTTCACTATCTTTTTCTTCTCCATTAGACATAATGTATTGCTTCGCTGTCTCCTGAGCTGAGCATTCCCACATGCTACGTCTAGAAGTGACATGGATGATTCGGGTTGTCTTTTTCCTTAATTTGTAGCATCATTCCTTAACAGAGGCAGCTGCAATGGGTCTTCCATTTTGTATTCAGTTCTTTTGTTAAGAAGGGCAGTAATGCTGGCAAGCTTTGTTCTGCACAGAAATACATGCACAGTTAACACAATACATTTCAGGTAAGTCTTCAGGTTGTCATTAGAGATGTGACAGCTTCACAGTAGCTACTCTGTCTCTAACCAGGGAATGAAATGAGCAGCAGCTTTTTAAGAGATTCCTTTCAATATTCCTAGGACTGCTATGTATTTAAGATGCATACATCTAGTATTAGAAACGAAATTGTAGGCAAGTGCAGCAGCATCACTACTGTATTCATTTCTATACATTCCTAAGATAAGGAGGGGAAATATTTCCCGCTTTAGGTGTCTTTGCCACTCAGGGGTAAAACTAGTCAGAGTAAATATGAATTTCAACATTATTTCAGCCCTTCCATTCTTAAGACCTTAAATCCTGAGATGTTGGTCAAGTTTGCCTTGTACCAAGCTAGAATTCAGTAATTTGGATGATTCTGGGATGGGAGGAAGAGGCAGATTAGATCTTTCAGATAGTGTGTGTCTCTATACTGAACTCAGGAGGTGGCGATGGCTGGAGTGCAATTCCCAGAACTTATCTGACTGGAGGAGTAGTTAACTGAGGGCTGGAAATCCAGATTAGATATGCTCTTCTCTGCCTGCCACACAGTCTGTCACATATGCCCTACCTGCCTGCCAGTGTCATTCATCTTAGAATGAACACCCTGCTCGCAGTGACACACCAGGAGCACTTGGGCACTGGCTCCAGGCACATGCGCATTTGGGTAGGTGTTACTTGGACAGTGTGTCGAGCTCACTTTAAATTTTTAATAGAGATTGACATATTGCCAAAGTAGAATTAATGCAGTGACATCTGCCTGAGCCCTGGCTCCACAGGTCCTGTTTGGCTGTAGATTTCATGTAATTAATATACATATTTAATGATGTGCACAGTTTCTTGAACTTTGAAAGCAATATCAAGTCTAACTGGAATGATTTCAAGTTGTTATTACCTTGCTTCTGTCTCAGGCATGATCCAAGGCACTCTGCTGCTGCATTTTAACTTTCGTCTGGCCCTAGTCTGTGAGCAAAACCATTAATATTTTTATTTATAAGTGTAAATGAAACATTTCTAGAAGAAATAAAATAAGAGATTAAGGTGGTCATATTCTGTAACCTTCTCCGTGTCAGGTGCATATTTTCCCTTTCCCTTAAGATCACCAATTATGCTGTCTGGAAGGTGAGAATGGATTTTTGTCTTGTTGTTAATGTTATTTTTTGTCTTTCATATTAAATCAGATATTAGGTCCAACAGATATCTGTTATGTAGCATTTTTCAGATTCCTTTTTCCCCATCCCCTGATGATTGCTGCAACAACTGAATCTATGGGAACAATTTCCCTGCAGAGCATTTAACAATACTAACAGACACTGCCTGCTTGGTTTGCTGACAATTTCTTTTACTCTTTAATAATGATTTATTTTCATTTAACACCTTAATGAAAGCTAATGTAGGAGATAAAACTTTAAATTGGAATAAAAGTGCTTCTGTACTATAATTGTAGTTTACAGATTGCCAAAAGAAGTGGTAAATACCCCATCCCTGTCCGTGTTGAAGGCCAGGTTGGACAGAGCCTTGGGTAACATGGTCTAGTGTGAGACATGGCAGGGAGGTTAGAACTAGATGAGCTTTAAGGTCTTTTCCAGCTCTAACAATTCTATGATTCTTTGATAGTTGGCATTGATCTTCCCAATTAAATGTAGTAAGGATTAAAATTTTATATATTTTTAATTGTACATTTAATAAGTGAAGAATCTAGCCTGTCTGCTAAATATGCAAGGGTTTGTTTAGTTATTGGATTAAGTCCTTAATTTTATGGAATTCAATTAGCAGCATGGGGAGAGAGACAGTATTATGACCAAAAAATTACAAAGATTATTTCTTCACTTTTTTCCTTTTAATAATGAAAGCTCCCAATAATAAACATATTTGTCATCTCCAGACTTTTAGTTATCTGCTTCTGTTAAAAGCATATGAAGAAATCGTATACCTTTTAGGCAGCATATATGTGTAAACTATTTTAATTCTCTCTGGAATTCAGCATATAAACCCATTGTATGTAACTGGAAAGAATTCATTTTGATGGTCCCGATGGAAGTTGAGCATAAGGTTTGAATAACATTTGGTATCAGAAACTCCATTTTTCTTTCTGTGGTATTCCCAAATCTCATTGATAATTCATACACTCATAAAAAGAAAGTTCTAATGCGTTACACCAGTCAGTCTTTGGACAAGAGACAGATTGTACGCCCTGCTTGATGGTATCTGAACTGTGATCCTTTTCCAAAGGGCGAATTCTGTTCTTATGCATTTAGGAAAATCGCTGCAGCTGGCTTTGAGGGGCACATCTGGAAGCCCGTGTTCTCCCTTCTGCTCTTCTGGCAGCTGCAAGTGCCAGATGTGTGTAACACCTGACTTCCTCTCTGGCTTGGAGCTCTGGACTTGGCTGATTGCCTTCCTTGTAGGACTCATGAGAGGCTGTGGCACCCTTAATGCCAAATGCTTTCATCACTCTGCTTCCAAAACACAGATGTGGTTGGCGTTGGGACATATGATGGCATTGTACTGTGGGAGGGAATTTGAGGAGCTACAAGTGGGAGAAGCTTTTTAAATGGAAGAAGGGTCATACCACATATCGATAGGTGAGATGGTCCCCTCTTCAGTTTGATGTTACCTTCCAGTCTGCCAGAGGAAAAAACAGGGAGTGGCTGGGCTTCAATTAGGGATTCTCACAGCAAATTTTGATCTAAATAAAGTGGTATAATATGTAATCCATGTCAGCAACTTCATTTGCTATTAGCAAATAGATACTAGGATACTGAATGATGATTCGTGATCAGGACACTGGGGGAAATTGCTGTCAAATGCAATGGCAAGTCTCGCTTCATTATATAAAGTAATGCTGCAAAAGCCTGAGAGAATGGGCTTGACAAGTTTGGAGTACAAAACATCTGGGAAACCAGAGGGGAAACCTTGGCTGTGGTGACATCAGTAAGAGTCTTACCATTGCTTTCCATGAGATCAGGGTTACATTCTGATTTTTACAGGCAATAGATAGAAATAATAATAATAATCAGAAGGCTCATCCATGGAAAAAGAGATGTGTTTGTTTGGGTATTTTTTTCCTGGACCAGCAGGCATACATAAGCATCTCCTCTCCAAATCTGCACTTAGATGGGCTAAAGGAATCCTGCCAAAATGGTGCTGTGATAGCAAGCCAAACACAGTTCCAGCAAGGGCAAACTGGGTGCTGGTTCTGCCTAACGGATACCTCTGCATATGACAGATGCACCATAAGTGTGCCTGTGTGAGTTAAGGACTCATGGATAAGTATTTCTGTGGCACTGGGTGCTTTCCAAGCTGGTCCAAGCACGGGATTGAAGTGGACTTGCCATAAAAAGCTCTGTGAATTGTGTTTGAATATTTCAGTCTTTGGTGTAGATGCTGGATTTCGTGGTGGCTGGAAAATGCCCAAAGCACCGGACTGATTATGTCCAGAGAACCCAGGTGCTGTAATGCCTTAAAAGCAGCTGCAGCCCCTCTAGGGACTACATCTTTTCCAGGGCACATTTGAGTTTAGATATCTACTGGATAACTTGTGCTTCTGGAAGGCTCTGAGACACTTGGAGGGGCTATCTTCTACATCTCTCCAACTCTGAACCAAACCCAGTGCTGTGCTGGTCCTCCTCCTACCTTGAAATGCAATTTGCATTGTGTGATGGAGCCATGCTACTCATTTTTAGTGTCATACTGCCCTCTCACTATCACTGTCCTTCATGTTCATACAACATGTTTTATCCTATCCTTGAGCAGAGCCACAGGACTCACAAGAATGGTTGTTCTTTGTCTGTGACTGAACCAAAAGGCAGGTCTGCTCCACAGTGCATGGTGTAGTCCTGCTGTCCTGGGTATGCAATACAGCCAGATCTGGACATTGGAAAATACTTCCATACCAGTTCAAATGAACGCTGTTTCCTGATTTCTACCACACTCAGTCTTGGTCTGGACTTCATCTGTATTTACAAGAAATAAAAGCCTCATTTGGTGACTTCAAACTCTCCCTTTTCTGCCCATAGGTGCAGTCACCTTCAAGAGCATTTAGTGGACTTCAAAGACACTCAATGATCCCTGCTGGGGTTTAAATGTGAGTGCTGAGTATTATCCTTCCTAACATCTGGGAGCTGATCATCCCACTGAAAAATATAGTTCCTTTTCTTCTTGCAGCCTCCAGCTGCAGCTGGGCAATTGTGCAACACCAGTTTGAAATTAGGGGCCATTGACACTCGAACAGCTCCCAGAGCGTTACAGCCACAGCCTGAAAAGTTGAAGGGTGGAGGGGAAAACATCTGAAATCAGTGTGGATTGGTAAACCGTATAATATTAAGTTAGATATTAGACTATTTTATCATGAGGTTTCTGCACTGCTACATCAATCCCCTCAATAACAATAGATCCTTGTCATACTCTGCAGGATGTTTTTATTATTTAGGCTGGGAGCTGTGCAATGACATCTGTAAGGATTTAAAAGACAATTGGCAACTTGGACAGTAAGTAGATATTACCTTGCAAGGTGGAATCAAAACATTCATGGGGCTTGAAAAGAGGAGAAAAGAGTGGCAGTCTCCACTCAGCATTTGCTTTCTGCCTCTTTCTGCATTTGTTATCTACCTCTGTACCTTAGCCATTATAGCCTTCACCTTGTTTTGGAAAGGAGGTGCTCTACCACCATGTATTTTCAGATCTCCTTGTGTTGACTTTGTGGTAGTGGAAAGATGGCAGATGAGGCAATAAGAAAACAGGTGGATTATATTTTGTTTTGGTTGGTGGCAAGAATCAGCTATAAAGAATTTGGAAAGGAGCAGCTGATGGCTGCAGATATATATAAGCATATAGTTATAAAATACTTCTATTGGATGCATTTTATTGTACTATAGTCTTTCATCTCCTTACTTATGTTCTTGAGAGCAGTGGCCTCACCTTTTTGTCACATCACCTTTCCTAGAGGTTTGTAAAGATGCTCTTTCAGTTTCTTATTCTTTGGGGTTTTTTTTCCCCTCCACCATTAAGTCCCATCTTGAGCTTCTGCCACACATGGAGGGCTGTTCTCCCTCACCCCTCCAATGCACAAATAAGGCTGGCTGTGCAACCGGAAAATGGCCCCTCACCTTTAAGGTGTGATCCCCACCCTTAGCCCCGCTCCTGCGGGCAGTTCTCCAGGGAACAGCTTGGCACAGGTCTTCTGAGTGCAGTGGGAACTTACAGGGAACAGCTTGGCTCAGATTGTCTCAGTTTGGTTTGAACTCCCGGGTGGTGCAAAAGGTCCGTGGAGGAGTGTGCCTTGGGAGTCTGCAAATGGGCTGAGTGTATCAGCTGGGCAATGCTTGAAGCCTGGTGGCTTCACCCATCACATCTGTCCTTTGAGGTCCTTCAGACCCAGCCAAGCTGCCCTGTTCCCTTTGACTGCACTATCCTCCACATTTCTAATTCACTTTTGCCTCTCCCTCTTTGTTCTGCCCAAGGGAAGAGTGAGGGTTTTTTGAACCTGGGCACGGGGCAGGTTTCAGAGACATGTTGCTTTGGCCAGTCCATCAGATGGTGAGATCCAGACGGCTGAAGGATGCTTGGTATATTGAAAAAAAGTCTGTGTATATTTACCATAACGTGCCTTGTCTCCTCTCTGTCTGAAGCTCTGTATTCACTTTGAATTTAGGCTTTTGATCAAAATAACCATCAGCACCGAATTGCATAATAGGTGAAATGTGCTTAACCCGTGGTTTATTTAGCAGCCATTTGCCTATGCAATTTTATTTATAGTGTTTATTTCAAAGATTGATGGCAGCTGACTGGAGGTACTGAAACAATTGATAAAGGCGACTGACATTTTGTCAGCTGTCTGGCTGACAGGAATATATTGCTTGCTTTTAAACTGGTTTGTGCAAATAAATCATTGCTGATGCCAAAATTCACCTTTGGCCCTTTCCAACTGGTTCTTGAGAAGTGGCTGGGGAAGGTGTTTTCTTAAGCAACGAGCAACTTGCTTTAAGGAGCAGATGCTTATCCTCAATAAAATTTTTCCTTAGCAATGCTATTTAAATATTTAAAGCATTATTGAGGAATTGTGTTCACAGCGAGGTTGAGGACAAAAATACTATTTTTCACTTTCAGTGTTCTCTAAAAAATAAACACAAACCCACCACATGGTGAAGACCTTGGGGGCAGCTTTTAATATGGATGAGAAGGAAGGCTCCATGCAGTGTGTTTTAGTTATTCTTTCTCTTTGAAACGGGTCTAACAGTCTTTGAAAGGAAGGAAGTCTGGTACCTGCCAAGCCTTTCCACCTATATATGATTTTCCAAGTGATGCATACTGTAATCCCACAATGTTATGCAGATGATCAGGTTGATGAGCTTTGCTCTCTTTATTTCTTCATTGCACCTTTCAGCCAATGTAAACGCCTCAATGGCAAAGAGTTCTGGTGTATAAATACTGTGCAAGCAAATTGTATAAGGGGTATGCCTTATGCAGGTACGGAAAACTGAGGGGAAGTCTCTTGGCATTAGGGAGGACCTGTGCTGCCATTCAGAGAATCACCTTCTGCTCTTTCAAAGGTGCTGTCTATAGGACTCCTAATTTGCGCCCTATTTCCCAAAGGAGGCAGAAGTTGAGCCAAGAACAGGCATGATGGAGCACACTCCTCACCTGTCTCTGTACAGCTGAATGTCTCCATAAGACACTGAGGGCACAACTGAAAGAGATGGGATACAGCCAAATACGTTATTAAACCATTCAAATGAGGAATGGGGGAGCTCTTTTCCAAGACTTGACAATTTAGTTGCGTGTGTTGGACTTTTTTTTCATGATGAAAAGAGCATCAGTGTTACTATAATTGTCTGTACATGCACTGACAGGGCCAGTGAACCCAGATGCTTTTCAGGTTGATATGTTGTTGAGCTATCCTACCTCCCTGGCATGCCTTTCACTTCTTGGTATTTTTCTTTCTATCTGAGCCTCATGCTGTCATGTAATAGTAAGAAGGCAACTCTCAGAAATGTAAATGCAGAAAGAGACTGAATCAGTTCAGTTCCTCAGGCTAGATTCTGGGTAGGCTGAACAGGGGTAGATGAAGTTGAAAGGTCATACCCAAACACAGTCTATATCTCTGCAGATTGTCAGTAGGATGTACCCAGACAAAACCCTTGCTACTGATGGAGCAACAGCAGTAAGTAACAGAGACAGGGACGGGGGAGAACAGAAAGTTCACCTTAAGCTTAAACACAGCTGATTGACTGTTTCCATTGCTACATTCATTGCTGAACTGCATGAGAGTATTTTAACCATCTTGGAAATAATTAAATTTACTTAATTCACAGCGTCTCTACAACATGATCAGCAGCTCTGGACATGAATACTGATCGATGTCTGCTTCTGCAGCAGTTTTTTTTCTTCTGTCTCTCTGAAACTCCCCAGCTTTCCATGACTGGTATTTTTGCAGAGCTGCAGGACAAAGACCCATCTGGGTCTTTCTGTGCACCAGCACATGGAGAGTATTTATTGAAAATGGCTTGGCATTTAGTCTTTTTCCATTGGCATTAATATGTACCATGTCAGGTTACATCAGGCTGGTTTACATCCTGTGACTTGATGGGACTTGACATGACCTGACATAGCACAATGTATGTGTCTCCTTACATCAGAGATTAACAGAAATACAGCTTAATAAAGAGTAATAATGCAGAAAACACAAGGACTTTGTTGCTGCTTCTGATCTGAGGCAAGTAGCACATCTTTAGGTTTCTGGCAGACATTTAATTGTGAGTTTTTCGTGGTAAACTCCCATGTTGTTATTCATAGCCTGATGTCACAGCAGATCGGCTGCTAGGTCAGAGACCACGTTTTATCATTTCCTTTTGTAGATGTATTGAGAATGTAGTAATGCAGTAGTTCAGGCATTTTGCCATCCTAAGTGATTCAGTTTATCATTGTGGCCTGTAATGTTCTCATTTTCTCCTTCCTTGATTTCTCAATTTGTAGTATTGGAAAAAGTGTTGTATTTAGGATGGCTTTCAACTACTATTTTCAAAGTTTCTCTTTGCATCTCTAATGCTATCCTTTATCTGCTCTGCCATCTTCTTGTAATCTACCCGCTGTTCAATACTTAATTAAAAAAGTTACTTAGGTATGGTTGAGTGACCTCTTTTGAAACTCTATCAGTGAACTCAGTCTGGTTTCTGTGGTCTGGTTTCTGTAGTTCTAGTGGATGCTTGCATAAGCATTGCTTTGGAAAGTGAAGGCCCCAAAGAAAGCTACACAGGGAAACTCCATTGCTTCTGTGGAAGAAAATGCTATCAAGGTGTGATTTTATAAAGGGGTTTTGTGGGTAAAGGAGGGCAAGTCCTTCACCTCTGTAAATGAGGCATGAATTAAATAGGTTTTCGTCTCAGGGTAGAGCTGCTTTTGATGCTTGAAGGCCTGTTTGTCTTCTTCAGCTGGAGTTGTCTGTTAGTGTTACACATTTTACCACTACTAGGTACACAGCAGAAACTGGGGCAGATATAATAGGAGCAAATGGGCATTAAATAGCCTAGAGGTCCTCAGGATTGCTTATGGAGCCAGCAATGTAAGAATTGCAGCAGCTCCCCTTAAATACCATACCCACTTGATTCATCTCTTAACAAATGACTGACCAAACACAAAACCCCCAAAACCATTTTGCTAAGCCAAGACAGTGCACACGAGGTCTGCTGCTGACCTAATCGTACTCCTACCTCACTTGTGTGGCTAGAGAGTGTGTTGGTGAGAGGTTGTATTTCCATATGGACTTACCTTGGTAAAATTTGAGACTCTCTTAGGACTTGAAAATGAGGCAGGTATCAAGAGACGCCTTAAATGCCCATGGACAGAATGTGATCAGTGCTTGTGTTCTGAGTGACATGGCGTGCTAGACCAGACACTTCACGACTAGATGGTCATGAGTCAGAGGAAGCCGATTCAGAGTTTCTAGTTTATCTGGTGTTTTTTATATATAAATATATGAATGAAATTACATAAGAAAAATAGAGCAGGGCCCGTTCTTCTAACCTTGAGCTTTTGAAACTTCTGCCTGGTGTTGCAACTGTTTTGGCAATAAGCTGGTGACTTCAAATCTTTATACAAACTTTGCCCTATGGCTTTGCCTACTCTGAAATGATGCGAGTTTGGGTCAGGAGCAAGGCATATTGCATCCACAGCTGAATATTTTTCCACGTTCCAGTGCTTAGTATTGACTGGGTCTTGTTAGTTACATATAAGCCTAATATCTGTTTAAATCCTGTTTGTATCTCTTCATTGAAGAGCAAATATATGAGAGCAAATATATTTCAAGAAATGCTAATAAAAATCACAAAATCATCATTGCTCCTGAAGGAAAACAACCACAAAAACTTGAGTGATGACTATAGGTGTGATCGTGATAGAATGTGTGGTGTCTGCAAGTATTGATATGTGAATGATTGGATGAATAAAATACTAGCTGCAGCTTGTGAATAAAGTCTGCAACTGTCTGAACTGCTCAAGAAATATCTTCTTCTTCATAAGAGTATACAAACAAAAAATATTACCATTTTCAGGTTTATGAATTTTAAATGAACCCTAAAATTAAGACTTGTATCACAGGGAGAAAACCCCCATATTTAAAAGAATCAAACAAGGAAAACTTGAAGCTGATCTTATTGACTGCTTCATAAAGAAATTGTGAAGCTTCACTTTACATTCATTTTTTGACATCTTTATATGGTAATTTAATCTTTCAAATGTCTTTTCATTCTGTGTCTTCATCTTTCTTCTTCAAAACTCCCTTTCAAGCTTCTGAAGATGCGTGATTTTTTTTTTTAGTACCAGGGAAAATGGTTTGGAGTATTCTCAGTTAAATATATGGAAGTCAGGCTTCTTCTCTTGAGTTGAGGGTGTGGGAGGGAGATAAAACATTCAAAGTCAGCTATAGCAAGATGATTTTAATCTGGCAGTTTGGCATCTGAAATTCCATAATTTTACCCATATCATTCTTTTAGTCTTCCTTGGCTAGGGTATTCCATATGAATTCTTATGAATATGCTGTAGCATCATGGGGACTTGTGAAGGGGTCTTCATTTTCTGCCCACTGACTTTTTAAGGCTGCTTCTTCCAAAATTAATTTCAAAGGGGAATTGTAATCTGACTTTTCACTCCAAATAAATTGTGACACTTCTAGCAATGGTCCACTCCTCCAGAAGTTCTACCAACCAGAATGGCAGCGCAGTAGCTATGCAAAAGGATTTCTAGACCTCAAAAGACTTATTGCATTTCAGATTGTATTTATTCAAGTTGCTTGTAACCTTCTGCATGAGAATATGGTTGCTTCCTCATAGTCTGCTCTTCACCCAGGAAGGCCATGTAAATATGGAGTGGAGCAGGAAACTTATTTTACTTTCAGCACTAGTCAGGTCTAACCTACCACCCCCTGCACTCCAAAAGTCTGCTGTAGGTGTCACCTCTCCTCATCTGCTTCTTTAAGGTCATCCTTCTGTGGTGATCTGTTGAGCAAAAATGCCATTTTTCTCTGCTCTGGTGGGGTAAGAGCAGCTGTGGCAATTAGGTCTGAGGTATTTGGTGGCAATGGAGTGTTTTGGATAATTGCAGTACCAGCCACTAGACTCCGCCATACCAGCTGTGGTATGCAGCAGTGTGTGATCTGGATGTAGGGAATTCTGAGGCAGTGCTGTTGTCATCTGAAATCCAAACAGCCGCAATTATGCTGTGACAAGTGATAAGAATTTTCTATTTCAGGAAATAATTGTTTACACTTTGGAGGTGTTGATGGAAAGCTGTGGGGTGAATCATAGTCCTCCTTCAGGGAAAATTTTTGTCTAGACAGCAGGGTGTTCCTCATGCCCAGCAGTAAGTACAGCAAATTTAACATTGTTTGATTTTGAATGAAAATGAATGGTTCAAGTCATAATTATTGATGCCCCATTCTTTCTCTTTTGAATAAACATTATGTTATTGCCTGTCTAGAGTATATCTTAATTGTAGAAACTCTACATTCCATTAATCATAATTACCTCTGCTTCAATATTTAAAAGTTGGAGATAGAGTTAGAATAAAAGCATTTCAGAAAACCTTTGTTTCTAATTGTTAAATGGCCAGTGGCTTCAATGGGTGTACACAGCTAACCTGTGAAATGTACAGAACTGGGGAGTCAACAGATTGTAGAGGTTTTATTTTTTTTCCCTAGAGTTAGCTAAAATGTTGCCTTGCCTTTTCCCATTGTCAGTGAAATGGCCTTGGTCATTGGGTCAGTCCCTAAAACTGAGTGTTCTTTTCCTGGGAAACCCAAATTTTGAACAGCACAACATGAGAATAGGACTGGCTTTTCACTCGTATGAGTTTGTCTGGTTTTAGTGTTTAAGGAAATACGTAGATAATCACTAATCTACTTTATCTGCTCTATTTCATAATGAATTTTAAAATAATTTGGTGTGCTACAATGACAAATACTTCACCCCTTCAGAGAGAGCTGCCTAGTGTACTTTTCAGGATTGATAAATAGAGCTTGCACTTTTTGACATCAGCCTATTCCCTTGAGTGCATTTTCAATTGCATTGTATTCACTGTGGGGCCATCTTCTGGTCAGTTTGTTTTTATAAATAACCATGCTATTTATAATTGCATGTAATAGAAAGAGTGCATTAGAAACATTGATGGTATCTACCAGAAGTGCTAATTAAATTATATGGTGAATATGTGCCTCACTGATTTAAATATGTTAAACACTTCACAATATCGTTATAAATAAATGAACATACGCTCTCTTCTCCCTTGGTACCACTCATTATCCTGTTAAGCACCTTAATTTTCTTTGACTCTTCTGTAAGGGAAAAAAAATAAATTAAAATTCAAAGTTCTAACCGGAATCTGAGGCATTTTGACAACAGATTTTATCCTGTGTAAGCTTTCCTGCTCTTCCTGATCAGTGTGACCCATTGCAAAAGATTCATGTGCATACAAAGCAAACAATGATAGATTGTGCATGGCAACGTTTCAATGAAACCTTGTAGTTAAATCATTATTAGTTAATTCAAATGTAGTTTTAAATGCTTTCTTTTATTTTTCATGAATGGAGAGCTAGTTAACGAAATGAAGTTATTTCTATGCTACTGTGCAAAAGAAGAATGTTCTCTGGGTCTTAAAAGCTGCTTGCAAGCTTTAGAAGGTCACAGACATGTCAGTCACAATCCATTTCCCGTCTTTATCATCCATGGAAAATATCTAAGTGCAAAGCTATTTTCAGTCTTGTTATATGTCCTATGCTATGCTATGTTCTGTCTGTTTTCTACCCCACATTTGTTTTCCTTTTGTAAAACCAACAGTGAATGAGCTTGCAAAACTCAGAAGCCAGGCTATAGATTGAAGTATTCATATTTGTTGAAGGCACAACGTTTTTTTTCCAAGCACATAGTTATAACCTGTTCTTTCTTCCCATGTGTTGTCATTTGTGCAGTTTCAGCAGCATAACCAATTCTTCTGCATTACAACTGTCTACAGGTTAGGAAGTTTATGAATAGCATTCCCTGTAGCTTGTACTGAAGCCAAAGCATAATAAACTTGATGGAATGATTCCTGCCCGCTCTGTTCTTTGGGCTCAGCCATGATTGCCAACATTAACTGAAAGAAGTTTAAAACTGAGGTTAATTATGTATGCAAATGGATTCAAGATTACTATCATTGTCATTACAAATAATAATAATAAGTGTTAATTCATAATGATACTACAGATGACATGCTCTGCTGTTGGCCAAAGAAAATACTGATAGAGCGCAAATAGTAAAATCCCATCAGTTAATGTTTGAAGAAAGGCATCAAAATGAGGTTGATTCTGAATGTTAAGCCCTACTCACTAGGAACACTGTGCTGCCATTAAAGCCTATAGGGAAATCCTATATGGATTACCTTTTATCTTGACTGCAGAATACTTTAGGTGCAACTGCAGGCTCACTGCAGGAGGCAGAAGTTGGCAAAACCCTATGAAGCTGGACAGGGGTCATCTAGATTTGAACTTTTCTGCTCTTCTATCCCTTTTACTATCCATTTCCCTTTGCAGGCCTCTTGAGTACTGCTCCTTCTCTCCTTGTGTCTTCCTCATGTCAGAGCTGTTTTCTTGGCCTTGTTTCTCTGCCCTTTCACATCTGCCTTATGGCTAAGAAGCTACAATCCAGACTGGCACCCCAGCCTGTCAGCTCTAGAAGAGCTTTGCTTGTATTTCCAATGTCTTCCCTAGTATGTCTAAGTTCAACTGTCTTGATTGTTGTTTCTTTCCATCACTCACTGTGATTTCTTGTACATTGGAATGTCTGCAAGTAACTGCCTACTAGCATCCTCTGACCCGTCTTCTGATTGTATTCCTAAATAATATTGAAAGGAGATCCTGCAGTGAGAAGATCTAATGTGTGCTGTGTTACCTGAGCAGGAGTCAAGTCCTGAAAGGTACAATCTCCTGGTTGCTCAGCTATCGGTATATCCTAAGAGCCCATGCCTCCAAGTATCAGTAGCACAGATTGGCTTTATGGGAAGCAGAAATATGCTGTAGTCTGAAGGTAGCTGTTATCAGCAGAGTTGATTGCTGGTGCAGGAACAGGTGAAACATTTGTGGAGTATAAGTTCTGAAGACATTTGTTACAGGATGCTTGGAAACAAATGAGGAGGAAAGAGAATTGAAGCTCTCAAAACATTGCCAGTTCTGATGTTTTTAGCAAACACACATCTCAGTAAAAACTCAGCAGTACATTTCTGTGTATGCATGCACACAATGATATAACACTGTAGAAGCTTAAGCAAACAGTACCATCCAAAGCAATAGTATAGGTTGTTTGTTGATCACCCATGTCTAGTGGAAGGTGTCCCTGCCTGCACTAGGGAGTTGGAACTAGATGAGTTTTAAGCCTCCTTAAAACCCAAACCATTTTACACTTCTGTGATTGCTAGATAATACTATGAAGAAGCATTTGTACTTTTTAAATGTTGGGAAAAAAAAAAAAAAGAAGAAGAAAAAATTGCTATTACCTTGTAAAGGAACTTGTAATTCTCTCCTGCTTGTTGCTTTTCATGTACAGCTGTTAGCACAAGAGTTATAATGTAATAAATCATAAATGAGGTAGGATGAACCCAAAATCTTGTGGACCTACTATCCTTAAAGTATGAGCCACTCCTTCTTACTATGGAGAAAGTAGTCTAAGAGTAAACTGTAAAAGATGTCTGCATACAGCTAAAAGCAGTAAGGAGGGATAATCAGCAGCAGTGGCAAAGCATAAAACCAAATGAGCATCAGAAAAGTAGAAGCAAAATGAAACTGATCTGTGCATTGATGCCTGTGACTCCTTTATGTAATTTCTGTTATTTCCACAAATATCTTGCAGAAAAGAAACCAGCAGTGTTAAAAGCAAGGTAGTTTTTTACATGGACCTATGCAGCTTAAAGTAGACATGGCAAAAGCAGCAACTTAGTAAGATAGGAACATCTAAACAGATTGTTTCCAAAGCAAAGCACATTATTGTTCAGTGTCTTTTTTTCTGACTAGAATTGTAAAAGCACACGCAAAGCATTAAAAAAAAGTTTATGAATTTCATGCTCTTGCAACTAGATTGTTCTAAACTGACCCTAGTATTGTGCAGCGGGTCCCTCTCAAACACTACAATTGAATTGTCCTGTTTCTCACTGGAGGCTAGGCTGAGCGGCCCCATTTATAAATCCTTGTCCATGATGCAGTAGAAGAATAGTTGCAGAATGATTTCCATGCTGATGTCTCCATTTCTCCCCCCACAAGTGAAAAGATACAGATAAGTGTTGCTACATTTTTTATCTCCTTTAAAGCAGGGAAATACTGGGGTCCTCTCTTGCCTCAGACTTCTGACTGACACAGTGCCTGAGCCTTTTAGCAGTACATTGAGTGACATCACTGATGCCTGTTATATGTGCTTCTCCCTTTCCTCGCTTCTCTGCTTCCCTGGGCTTTATTAGATTTCTGTATGGCATACATATGTCCAATTCATTAAGGCAGGTTGAAATATGGTTTTCTCTTGGAAGTCTGCAGAAAGCGTTAAAGCTTGTGATACAGTGGAAAGTGTTGATGCTGCAGGGTTGTACTTCACAGCCTTGTAAAGTCCCTCAAGGAAGTCTGCCTCCTGCGCAAATGAGATTTACCCTTTCCAAAGACTGCCTCTGTGCTTGTGAAGTGGCACTGCCTGTGATCCTCCTCCCAAGTTTTACATGTTACCATTAGTCCTGGGTATCTTTCTACGTGAGCATCTATTTTCATCCATGGCCTAATGAATCTCAGGTCTTCATATTGCTCTCTGTAAGTGCTGAGATGGTGGATGGTGACTACTGCAGGGTATAATTTCCTCTGCATATGTAAAACAGGTGAGCAGCCTCTACCCAGGCTGAAAATTTACCGCAAAAAGTCTTCAGCAGTGAGAGCAGTTTCTTCTTGTTACTAATGGAGAGACCTGCCATTGAGATCAGTTACTTTTTGATTCTAGAAATAATGCACTTTTTTTGGTAACAGTTGCCAAAAGTGTTCTTTTTAATGTGTAGAAACAAGAGAAAACACAAAGTTGAATATTCTTCCTAGTTTTAGCAACATTATGAAGGGCATTGAGCACATTTTAATGTTTTACAGTCCATATAAATACGGTATAGGCCAAGTCTCTCTAGCTTAGCATGTTAAAATTATAGCTGTAACATATATGAAAACATTTATTCATTTAATTAAATGTATTTTTCCATTTCCCAAGAGAAAAGATTTTGGAGCAGGCTTCACAGATCACCTTGATTTAGCTCTAACTACATTCATTTAAAAATGTTTGCTGTGCTGGACGTTTCAGCTTCTTCCAGTCTGGGTTTGCCTGCTGTGAGTATTGCTCTGGTTGCATGGATCATTGAGCAGAGAACAGATATGCCCTTCATTGCTCTCCTCTAATAATCAGTAGGGAAGTTGCAACTTATGTTTCCCTGTAATGAGGTTCTCAAACAAACAAACAAGCAAACAAAAACCCCTCTCTGTAGCTCATGGGAATAGATGCTCTGAATTGTCTTGCTGTCTCATTCTCATTGTAGGTGCTTATGCTTTGGGTCCCATGGTGTTTGATCAGGGAATGGGTTCACATTTGAAATTTGCATCTCTGCTTTTTTCACTTGCTTATTGCTGGATGTTTACTTTCATCTACTTGAAACCTGCAGATTTCAATTTTCATTCCTAAGAAAAGAAAGCACATGGAAAAGCAAGTCTACCACTCATGCGCACTTAGACTCGTTAATGTCAAGAGCCTATTTTACTTCTTTTTGCATCCAGTGTTGTCCCTTTTGCCTTCAAGACCTTCAGCAGGCACAGTGGCTCTGATGCTATCTCAAATAGTGAACATTACTTAATAACTCTAATGAAATCTCATTGAGCAACTGATCCTTAAAGGGTATCTGCTTTGGTAAGTGCATGTAAAAATAATCAAGTTATAAATCAAACAAATTAGTTGCTATCTATTCCTTTGATGTTATTGTGCTACTGATAAATAGAAAATCCTCAGGAACTGACATGTCATTTTAAGTCTGTGTTTCCCATTCAAAAGAGAACTATACTTGGTTTATTTCAAATAATGGAGGAAGGTGGTTGTTATGGGCATCTTTGTAGTGCCCTGCACCATTGTATGAGTGACTTAAGGCACCCTGTTTCTCATTCAGATTCATAGATTATGTCCCTGGCCTCTTCTGTAACTTAAGTCTCTTTAACACTAAAGGCATCTGCTCCAAAAAGATGAACTCGGGACAGACAAATTCTTTGTATGAGACTGTATGGTAAATGAGCAGTGTGATTATCAGCAGGCTATGTTTCTGCTCCCCAGGTCTCTTCGCTATTCAGCCAACAGGATGATTCAGTTTGGCCTGTACAAAATTGCAGTGGACTTTGTCAATATTTCTGTTAACTTGGAGTGAGGCATTTGCAGTAGCTGTAGAGCAAAGAGGTCTAAGATCTAACTGTTGGAATTGCTGTGTTTGGGCAAGTGTAGAATTCACCCACTCACAGTGAATTTAGGTTGGTTTCAGCTTTTACTTTTGAGGTCACCCTCAGAAGGTTCTCTCCTTCAGGAATATATGCCTTGATCTTGCTTAATTTCATCAGCAGTCTATAAAACCACATCAGTTTTGAACCTTTAAGTCCAGGTTAGACGAGGCTTTGATCAACCTGGTCTAGTGGAAGGTGTCCCTGCCCATGCCAGGGGGCTGGAACTGGATGAACTTTTTAACTCTTCCAACTCAAATCATTCTGTGATTCAACATAGGCTGTTTCTTATAGCAGCAACCCTTTTTCTCTTGAAGACTGAAAGAGCTTTTCTTTTGTAACAATGTCAGTGGCTTTTAAAATCATTGCCAGCAGTAATTTTATACCAGTGGACAAAAGTTACTTAAATACTTGGTTCTCTCTGGGATGACCCATTTCTGGGGTCACCATTTGATGCACACACCCTCGTATTTCATGTTTGTACTAAAGAACAGTGACATCTCTGATTCTTTCTTGCTTAGGAGGACTGACAAACCCATTAGGCTCTAGAAAGGCTGAGCTTTCCTATACTTCAGAGACAAAAAATGGAATAAGGTATAAGTGTGACCCCCAAAATGGTTTCTGGAGGAGCTATGATGCTGTTCTCTATGGAATATGTGATAATAAGTGTGCCAGCTCCAAATACTGAAGTAAACTTTGGTTTATGGGGACATTTGCCTACAAGTGCAGAGTGCAGGTGCTATATAGAAGCACTTACTGAGTAGTTTTCTGCTTAGCCTCAAAGCCCTCACTGCTCTAGAACCTTAAACTGAAAGACAGCAAACAGTCTTTTCTTTCTCCTTTCTTCAATAATCATGACCATTACCTGGATTAGGGTATGTCTAGAAAGGCCTTAGTCATGTCTACAGTGTATCATATGAGGAGATGCGTCTCATCACTAAGAGAAGGCAGAACACACGTTGTGTAACAGGAGAGCTATATTCCATTTTTATGAAGGTTGTAACCAGGTTGATCATGGAGCAATCCCAGTTCACGCTCAAGACTGCAGTAGTGTAATTGTGTAAGAGATGAGGGTATAATCTGCTCTGAAAACATGTAACTGTCTTACCATGCCTAATAGCAGTTAGCATTGCAGCAGAGGTAATGCATACTTACTGATCAGGATAGTTTGGAGCCTGTCGCTGGTGCATAGAGATATATCCACCAGTTCTATTAGGATTAATCCCCTGTCCATTGCTCCTTTGGTATCCTCCTCCTGCTTCACTAAGAAAACCCATTTCAATTTTTTGCCAGTTCAGATAAATAGTGCTGCCAGCTAAAAGAGGATTTGCTTTCCTGCTCACCTTCCCAGGAAGGCGTACTTAATGGTATTTTTGAACAAAACTTCTTTCGTCCAACTTCATACAGAAGAACGTAAAGTGGCTTTATTCTGCTCCTTGTCTCTGTCTTCCAGTTTAGGGGGCTGATACAAGTTGAATAGCTGGTCTTACTATTAAAGACTGAGGCAAAGGAGGCATTAAGTACTTCAGCCTTTTCCTCATCCTTTTTCACTATGTTTCTTCAGCGGAGTATGTGGGAGTGGTTGAGGTGGATTGATTTTACTTGCTACATAATGAATTCAATATGCAGGCATATTTGTGTACAGGGAAAAGCTTAAGCTGAATATGTCCCTATATGAACTAGTTCCCTTTTCATAGTACCCCTTGCAGCAGTGGAACACAAGAAGTAAATGTCACACTGGCTGTCACTGCAGCCGTTCCATACTCAGCAAGCCTTGTGACAACAAGCTGTTAACCGTGATGTTTGGTTGGTAGAGCAGAGGAAGCCAGAGAAAGCGGCTTCGCATGATGCTGTACCTGCAGAGCAGAGTGGGAATATGCTGTTTGCAAAGACAGTCTTCTGGTTTGGAAACAGAAAGAGGGACAAAACTGGGAAAACAGGAAAAAGTCATAATGTTGAAGTATAACTGCAGTAAGAAAGGGAACATTGGAGTCAAATATCCCCACAGGGCTTTTGTGCCATGCTGGCTCACAAGCTGAGCTGTTTTGCTTTTTTTTCTCAGAGTGCATAAAGCCTTTAGTGTGTACAAAGGGTACACACAGAATTCAGGGATACTTGGTGATGACTGCTCCCAGTTTTCCTTCTGACACGGTAGAATGTTGGTGAAGTGGTGGCTTTTATCTTGTGCCAATTCTATTCCCCTTGCCATGTAAAGTCTTGGCTATCCCTTGGCATCTACAATTCATGTACAAGTGGTGCAAAGGCCAGTTCTCTGACTGCCTCCTGTAGAGATGGGCAAAACTACAACTCTCTCCCCTGTCACTTCCTTCCTTTTAATGCAATCTGTAATCTGGCTGTGATTATGCATGGGTTATTGTATGCATCTGTCATGGTTTAACCACAACTAAGCACCACAGAGCTACTTGCTTATTCCCCCCACACTGTGATGGGGAAAGTATCAGAAGTGAGGAAGCTCATGGGTTGAGATAAAAAGAGTTTAATAGTTGAAATAATAATAATAACAATATCATGTTCATAATAAATTAAAGAAAAAATAACAAAAAGAGAAATAAACCCCAAGAAAAACAAGTAATGCAATTTAATAAAAACTCCTCACCACCAGCCAAACAATGCCCAGCTTGTTCCTGAGCAGCATCCCCTGGCCAGCTTTCCCTCTAGTTTATATGCTAAGCATGACATCATATGGCATGGGATATCCCTTTGGTCAGGTGGGGTAAAGCTGTCCCGGCTATGTCCCCTTCCACCCCACCCTCCTCTCTGGCAGGTCAGCATGAAAAGCTGAGAAGTCCTTGACTTAATGTAAGCCTTGCTCAGCAACAACTAAAACATCTGTATGTTATCCACATTATTCTCATCCTAAATCCAAAACACAGTACTATACCAGCTACTGGGAAGAAAACTCTGTCCCAGCCAAAACCAGGACAGCGTTCTTTAATTTAAATAATACCAACAGTAGGGCAGTGGTAGCAGATTTTAATCATGGAAGGCTCAATAGTAAGACTCTTCTCCAGTTGACATCACTGTGAAATTTTAATAAGGCACAATGTAATTATCCAGCTGGCCTTTATCCAAATCTAATGCCTGTGTTCTAGTAAAGAGAGTTTATGTAATACTACTAGTGCTAAGGATCAGCCCTGTGACTGTCATAGCACAGTGCTTCCAGCATGAAACCTGAGCACTGGGTTTTGCTTGTTGTTCAGCACCTCTTCCTCATCTGCTCTTGCCAGTGACTGACAGGGAAACATTCAGGTCTGAGAACATGCTAAGCAGTAAGGCTGCATAATCAAATGATGCAGCCTGCTACAGCTCATCCTATGGCTTTTGGATCCATCCATACAGAATGCTGTGGGGCCAGGGAGAACCTGGGCTCCTTTTACCCTAAAAGTGTTATGGCTGGACCTTCCTCAGAAAAAGCTTCATTTGTATTAGATTCTTTCCTCTTCCCCCCCCCCCCCCTTCACAGTCTATTGCGCATTCTTCACTAACAGTAAAACACAAAGGAAGAGCAAACAGAGAAAACCCCAAAAGGGCTCAGCTTTTATGGTTTTTTGTTTTTTTTTTTTTACTGAAGTGATTAAATTACTGAAGCGCTGTATCAGGCCAAATGATGTCAGCCCTGACTCTGGTGTGCCAGTTTCTTAGGGGAGTGAAAACTAGAGACCTAATTCTTGATGAGGGAAGAGTTTAAGGCATCATTATCTGTCTGTTTTCGCAGAGAAAATGGGCTTATCAAAGCAATGCTGATATATGTGTCAGCTTAAGGTGTTTACAGTTTAAAGATCTTGGCTTCTGCTACTTTAAATGTTCTCTGAAAACAATTAAAAAAGTAATAAGAAGAAAAATCATTAGCAACCAACAGGCTGTTATGAAAGGAGTTGGTTTCATTTACACTTCAATGCAATTTTTTACTGCTATTACTTTTTCTATTAAAATTTTTCCAAGAAAGCAAGGATTCCTCACTGCAGCTCTTTTTTTGAACAAATATTTTCCCATATACATATATATATATGTATATTGCAAATGTTGCCAAGAATGAAATGGCACTGAGTAATACACACAAAGACAGTAGCAACCAGATCCTAATGCCAGCTGGAGCTTTTGGATGCTAATTCAATACAAATTAAAAATGAAAACTAGTAATGCTGGTTTTACCATCTGTATATCAGTTTTTCCATCAATCATCAGATTTAGTGTTGCTATTGTAAATTGTAGCCCACAGATAGGGAATTGTCTCAAGTACAACCTGAAATGTGAAATACAGGGAATTTAGTTTAAATCATCATGTACCAAACGCACTTTCCAGGCTCAGGGCACAGCCTGTGATTTGTACAGCTCTGGCGCCTATCACACCAACTTGGTGTCTAACACGTGTGATGGCCTAGAACTGCTAAACCTAAAGTCTCTTCACTCTTAAGCACTCCTCTCTCAAGTCTTGTCCTCCTGACATCAAGAGGACTTGGAGTGGAAAGCATTAAAAAGATTTGTCCCCTATGTGCGTCATTATTGTCAGGTTTTGAAATTGTCTAAGCATTTTGGTTTATCTCAAGGTTTTGTCAGAAAAGCTTGGGTGAGAATAAGTATTCTCTTGCCTGTTTGCCTGTTTGTTTTTTTTTCATTCTTGAGGTTCTCCTTATGATGTGCTTTCCAACTGGGGAAATGATATGATTTTAAGTTCCTTTTCGTTTCCGGGACAGCTTACTCAGTGACAATGGGGTTTTGGTTTTGTCTTTCTTCCTTTGTCTTTAAAAATATTTGTTATAAGCATTGTTTGGTATATGCCTCAGTTGTATAAATAACAAGGCTTCTCTCATAGAGGAAAACGTAATGCAGTGAATAAATTCACTTGTATACTTCCACCTAAGGGCTACATTTGGTCCACGCTGTTGTGACAATCACACTGGCCTTACCAGCTAAATAAATCTCTTTCTCCTACAGTGCTAAATCCTTGCTAGCCATTCCAAGATACAGCAAATACTAGCCACAGTTGTGCAAGGAACATACTGCTTTAGTATGATTGGTGTGCAATGTATAGTCATAACAATCTGCACAAGCTTTGAGGTTCATAAGACAAAGGAAGCATCAATGGCAGAGAATCAGGAAAGGAATGAGTGACAACCAAGTGCACTCAGAAATTCCACTGAGGGACTTGGTGATGAGCATTATCCCATATGCCTGAGGAGATGGGGGATGCAGCACAGAGGAATGTTACTGGGGAGAGCGGAGAGGGAGGGCAGCTCTGAGATTGTCTGTACTCATCCAAACTGAAAAGTAAATGTCATGCAGGAGCTGTAGAAACACTGTTTGATCCTACTGAAAGTGAGGATGGCAGAGATCAGTTGGTCTTACCTCCTAGCAAGCCTAGGAGGCTTGGAAGGGATTTGACTCTTCAGTAGCATTTCTAAGAGTCACATCTTCTGCAACAAACCCAGCTTCTTTGTTTCAATAAAGGGTGTTGTGTTCTGGCTTGATTTTCTTTTTTAACGCCACTAGGCACTTCCTGGTGCTGAGGAGACTCTGGATGTGGAGAGAACCCCATTCCTGGGGAGGACAGCAGGACAGAGGCAGACCTCAGGGAGAGCCCAGCACATTCCTTAGCAGCATGTGTGTTTCTCCTGCGTCTTCTCCCCTCCTATCTCAGACACTGATCCTGTATTGTTTTGGCAAAGTGTTTGATACACTTGTGGCCTTGTTTTATTTTTTAAAATCAAGTCTCAGTGAGCACAGGGACAGGTTCAGCCCTTTCCAGTTCATGTTTTCAAGCTTATTTGCAATGATGACAAGTGGAAACATTTATTCTTAATGGTATTTTTTTGAAAGTGGAGATTCTGCTGTAGATGCGCCGTTGGGTCAATGGGTGCCCTGCAAAGCTGATGCCTGTCTGTCACTGCTCAGAGATGTTTCCCTTCAACCAGGAAGCACCTGGAGAACATAAGACCCTCAGAAGCCTTTTCTCTCCCTTTCAGGGTGGTTTCCGCAGTGTTGCATACCTGCTCCCTAACCTGGGGGCTGCTCGACATCTGTAGAGCCACAGTTGCTCACAGGATTTCTTTAGAAGGCAGGAAAGAAAAACACTCCTATCAAATGTGCCACTTCTTTCCACTTGAAACAGTGTTCAGCTGCTGTAAGTTTCCCCATCCCCTGCTTTGATGTCAAATGTTTCCCCTGCACTTTCTGGTCCCTGGGAAATACATCAAATTAAGGTTTTTGAAGGGCGCCCATTTTCTGATTTCCCTCAAGAGGCCTCATCTGTCTTTGTTTCTTTCTGCACTTTTGAAAGCTTGAATGTGTACTTAAAAACTACACTAAGGTTCGTTCATCAATGTGCTGTTTTTTCTAGTAACTTCTTTATGGTAAATTAGAGTTGGTTTCAGATCCCAGTGGAATGGGGAATGAATTGAGTACAACGGGGGAAGGTGCTTGGTTCCAGTTTGTATGTCTGGATGGGCTTGCAGACAGTGCAAGATTTAAAAAGAGCATTGATCTTTATTCTAGGCCTCTGAAAAAATTAATCTGATTCATGTCTTGTGGAAATTTCACAGGTTGAATGACAGTTGAATGAATAAAGGGAGAAATGCTGCATTTCTGCAGCCTTACTTTGCAGACAGCAAGCATGGGAAGCATTTTGGAGGGCTCTTACTTGATTAGTTTGTTTTTCTTTGTCTTGCATCAGGAAAACTGTTGGGGCAAATTGTTGTGACATGTTTGATCTTCTCATCTACACAAGAAATTTCATGCAAGTCAAACTTGGGTAACAGAAAAATGAGTGCTGATTAGACCTTCTTGTTAGGTGCTGCTTGATTGTAGTGACTGAGAAGTGCTTGGGAAAAATGTGTTAAGTTTACTTCCTTTTGCGTTTAAAATTACTATCATTACCTGTACTGGGAATGTTAGCATCCTCCAGTGATACTGGGAAGGGCAGTGTCAGCATTGCAGCTCTTTCTAAACAGGAATGGACTCAAACCGATTTTACTCCTTACCCCTGCTGCACCCTTTTTCAAGGACACTTCTATTATTTCTCTGTTAAATCAAGTTTATCAGGTGCCAGTTAAATGGATTCTTCTGCATACAGGCATGACATTACAGGGCATTTCTGCTTTATTTTACATTTGCTCTGCTGGTAGACCATGGCTTTCCTTTCGTGCGCATATGAAATTATTTTCCAGCATTGCTGAAGGAAAAGCCTGCAGTGTGGTTGTGCATGGGCCCCTCCTGTTTCAGCAGCACTGAACTCCAAGCACCTCATTGGTGCCTTTGAACACAAGTTAAAGAATGAAGTCTGTATTTTAAACTGTAGAACAGATGTAATCTATCTCAAAGCCAGGAGCTGAATGCTTTCTAACCCATGTCACCTTTCTGGGGTTTAGTTTAGGGTATTATTTTGTTATTTAAATGAAATTAAATTTCATTGTTGAGAGGAAGCTGGTGGAGAAAATCTCTTGTTAAAATGGCATTGAAGAAAGCCATGCTGAACATAACGTTTTATTTCTGCATAATTAAGGAAAATATGTATTTGCATTGAGCTCTTGCATTAGTATTCCCAGCTACTGAAAAAAAAAATCATAGGGTTTGTTGGTGTTTTTTTCTTTCTTTTGAGCAGTTTGTCTAGCTCTGGGTGATACGCTTACTAGTTAGAATTGAAAAAGCTATTAAATTTTACCTAATTTATTTGTATCCCTGGGGGCTCTTACTTTCTCACAGGAAATAAAGAAGGCTCTTAGTGGCCTCTATTTGTCTGCATTATAGATTTGGGATTTTTTTTGTTCCCCAAATGTGCTGAAGCTGTTTCAGCTGGGTACAGATTCTGACTGAAGCCAGACTGACCCATTTGTCACCACAAACTCACGTAAGTCTCACAAGCTTTATTCTTGGTCTGATACATGTATTGGTCATGCAGAGATTTTTGCATTTTTTAAAGGGTGAAACCAGGCGAGCAAAAAGATTTTTCCAGTAAAGCATCTGGCCCAAAGAAAACAGGAATCAGGTCTCTTCTGAGTGCCTTTTCCCCCCTTCTTTTAGAATTACTTCATTAACTCCCCAAACTAGGTTATCTACTTGGGGGACCTCTTATAAACTGCTGCTGCTTCCCAATGGCAAAATATCAGTAGCTCAGAGAATGCTGAAGGCAAAATAGAGAGAATATTTCGTATGCAACATACAAATCACAAGGAAATGGAGAGTGGCCCAGTATGTGGGCACCCACTTACGACAAAACTCAGGAGCTTTTATTTAATATGAGGAAAAGAAGAAGAAGCACTCATTGTCTTAATGTATGCCTGTGTCTGTCGTGTTATACATGAAAGGTTTTTCCTTCCTTTCTTATTCCTTTGGCTAGGAAACTATGAGAATATAGTATTTGCAGAGACCCACACAGAGATGATGATCTGTCTGTTACAGTGATTTACCATTAGCCTTGTGTTATTGTAGGGGGCATAGTGATGGGAGTCCTACTCTCATGCAGGCATGAGCACCTAAGGAGGACAGGACAAGAAAGAGGAAGTCCTTCCTTTCAAGTTCCTTAGCATTGCTTTTGGCATGTGGCAAGGAAACAAACCACAACACCCACTGCTATTAACAACAGCATCCACAGATTTGCATGAGCATCTTGGCTTTTGTTAGAGATTCTTAGCTCTGTTTTATTCTGTTCTTGGAAGTGAGGAGGCAACCTACCTGGAATAGTTTGTGGTGCGATATAAACACGGATGACACAAATTCACGGTTAGATACTTCCATCTATTATTTTTTTTCCGGAGGGCTGTTAATATGTCATTGGTTAGTGGAGTTTATAAGTATTTACACTTGTTCTTAAAACCCAGATCAACCTCTCTTACAGTGAACAGTTGTTGAGTCCCAAGAATAGTCCTGTCTGAAAGGGAGATGATCCCACTATTTATACCCCAGCACAGGTACAGGCAAAAAATTTCATGAATCCAAAGCAGATGTAATAGAAATAAGGGCTAGCAGGCCTTGTCATCACAGCTTTATAGAATCATAGAATAGTTAGGGTTGGAAAAGACCTTAAGATCATCTAGTTCCAACCCCCCTGCTATGGGCAAGGACAACTTCCCACTAAACCATGCCACCCAAGGCTCTGTCTAACCAGGCCTTGAACACTGCCAGCGATGGAGCATTCACAACATCCCTGACAAACCCATTCCAGTGCCTCACCACCTGCACAGTAAAGAATTTCTTCCTGAGTTCCAATGTAAACTTTCCCTGTTTAAGTTTGAACCCGTTACCCCTTGTCCTATCACTGCAGTCCCTCATGAAGAGTCCCTCCCCAGCATCCCTATAGGCCACCTTCAGATATTGGAAGGCTGCTATATAACATACGACTGAAATTAATTGAAACGGGTGTCTTAATTTTATTGTCTGTAATGGGTGAGGAGTGACTGGCAAACCAGCTGAGTTCTCTGCAGGTGTGAGCATCTCCCACCCAGTGAGGGTGTCAAGACCAACTCCCTCACTTCTCTGCATGGTCCCAGTAGCATTCCAAAAGTGGTTGTCTTTGTAGAGCTGTTTTGGAGTATGCATTACCAGAAGCTCTTGATTGTACTGGGTAAAAATCATCAAATATGTTTTGAAACCATTATCTTGATGGTTGTCCGAGTCTGAAATGCTCTTGTAAGCAGCTATGAGAGGTGCATGTTGGCAAATGCAATAGGTGGTTGATTGCTGCTTGGCAGGCACAGTGTGTTGATACTCAAGAATATGTGAAGAACAGCTTTCAGAGCTAAATGATGTAATTAATAAAAACAAGTTGCTCGTACGCCTGTAGTGTCTTACATTTGTGACATCAAGTTCTTGGATGATAGGCATTACAGGAACTTTATATGTCATGGGAGACAATGATTGTACAAGAATTGTACATCTGAAGAATGCTCATCTATTAAGAACTATGGAAATTGGAAAATCTGCCAGGAAATACGGAAAGAGAGGAGTCTCTAAATTCTTATGATGTAGCTAATAACGTAATTGTGGCCGTTTGTTTTTTTAAGATGAAGCAGTTATATCAGATGCCTTTTATGTCAGAACATAGTGCATATAAACTGTGTACATTTGTATTCTGTATTGATTTTAATTCACATTGAATTTATTTTTATTACAATTGATAACTAATAAGGATTCAAACAAGTAAACAATGATAAATACTTATTTATTTGTTCTACCACGTTTGCTTGAACCTTCTGAGGTTCCCTATGGTTCTACACTAAGATTCACCTACCATCACTAAAACCACACCAGAAGTAAACTTTAACTATGCTGTGATCTTGAACATTATTGTTTCAGTCCATGGTGAAGGAGCTTGTCTCACAAGTAAACTAAAATGTGCCTTTTCTCTAAGTGCTTCCAATCAGGAAGTGAAAGCCCAGCAGGAGAGCCAGTAATGAATGATTTATACCCGGTGGTCTCTCAGGTACTTTACTGCTTGACCAAATCAACCCACTGTACTAAATCAAAGCCAAAGAATTACCAATCACTTTCCTACCTCTGACTGTCATATACAAATAATGCCATAAGGGGATATGGTGCTTTAATAAAAATTTGTGTATTTATTTTCCAAAAGCTGAGCTTCCACTTGCAGTTGGACTTACTCTCCCTCAATGTTCTCAGCTGCCTCCAAGCAGCCAGCAAGCAAAAAGGTCTCTACTAGCAAAAGAGGAGTTTTGACTGAGAAACAGCATGTTAAGAGTTTGGCCAAAAAGAGCTGATTTTTGACACTCTTGTAGCATATTGCATTATTCATAGCATTGTTTTAATCTAGTAAAACCTTTAATTTTTTTCTTGTTGTTATTGTAGGTGTTCCATTTGCGTGGTAAATGATTAAGCATGTGCTTGTTCTAATTTTCAATGCCTGCAGGTGGTATTGAGCAGAGCTGTCTCTAGCCCTGCTCTGTAAACAATACAGGTATTATTCTTCACAAAATCACAGTGTAGCTTTCTGTAGCACAGAAAATGGCTCTAGGCACTGAGCTTTGAATTGTGAAATAACTTTATAATTTAAATGTGTGCTCACGTTAATAAAAAGAAGTACCACAGTCAGACTGGTTGCTATGGCATGAATATGTTCATTTTGGCCAAGAAGGCATCTGTAAGTTGTTGTATTTTCCTGGGATGATAAATTCAGGCCACAGGTGGTTAATATCTGAAAATGTACTTGAATATGTAACTCCTTTTCTGCATATCTCCTATGAGCCTCTGTTTCTGGGGGTTCAGGGGATGGCCCTTTGTTGCTGTGTTGGTTCTGCTCACCAGCTTTCATCCAAAGAAAAAGGCTTCACAGAAGTGAAGCAGTGTTCAAGACTGGATTGGACAGAGCCTTGAGTGTCATGGTTTACTGGGAGGTGTCCTTGCCCATGGCGGGGGGGGTTGGAACTAGATGATCTTAAAGTCCTTTCCAACCCTAACTATTCTATGATTCTATAATACTGTGCTGTTCTCTTCAGGGTTGCACTGCTGCAGTTTGTGTTGGGAACAAAGGAAGAAAGTGCATTTCAACCTAGGACTACCTTTTAAATGCTTGGTAAGCTTGCATGGCTGGTTATAGTTAAACTGTCTCATAATTTCAGTGATTAAATAAAATGTTGGCAAAAAGAGCTTACTCCAAGAAGTGTTTGTCGTCTTCACCAATGGTTTTGAAAAGCGCTGCTTCAGAGTTGTGATGCCAGCCTTTCATCAGGTAAATACAGTATAAACATAGGCTGTAGTTTGTGCATAAAAGTAAACAGGGCTAGTTTGATGGGCAACAAGCAGATGAGGAGATAAGTGGTATCTTGCATATAACAGCACTGCTGTATTTTCTTACTAAGGCCTGATAAGTGCTTAAAGGTGAGATTTGCTTTGATGAGACAGCTGAAATTACAACTTTATCTGTAGCATAACAAGTAATGGTAGGAAATGATAATAACTGTATGCATCAATTGTGTTCAAACTGAGATGTGTGTGGTCCAAATTCTCATTTTATTGGCATGTCTGTAATCAGGTAGTAGCTAATGTATCATCAGCATGTAGGGATGGATGTTTGAGTGACAGGACAGCGTAAAGATTGCAGTGCCACTTCTTTGTGTTCAGTAGATGGGGTACTCTGTGGCTATTCGTCTGTCCATACGCATGGATATTCATTCTTTGAAATTAAGGCATTTCTGTGCCGTACTTTTTCAACATGCATTTCTTTATGACCATAGAAATGGTGCCTATTCTATGAAAAAAGTCAAAGTAGTAGTGCTTAAGCCACTGATAACTAGCCTTTATCTACAACAAAATGTTAGACATCATTAAAGAAATTCTCCTGTTGTAAAATAATTGAAGTATTAATCTCCTTTTTTCCTTTCAAGTGACTGTGGGAGGGAGAAAATTGAAAAACAAAACTTCAAAATGCCTGTGCAAACATCTTGTTAATAGAAGAGCAGCTTGTCCTTGTATTTGGTGTAGTAACTTTAGACCCTCAGTCCTTGCTTCTGTTACTGGTCATTAATCCATGCATGAATTACTGAGTCTGACAGTGGAGACATATGTATAGGGAATACAAATTTTTGATAGATCAAAGTGGAGTTATCAGTATAATAAATGTGAGTTGAATAGGTTTACCTTTTTACAGCGTGTCAAAAATGGTGCCAGAGTGATTCTTATCACAATGTTTTAAAGAGGCAAACTGATATGTAGTAAATTTCCACTTTCAAGAGGAATCTGCAGTGACATTGTGACAACAGATCCGCAAATGATTGGAAGCCAACAGTGCAAATTCATTGACAAATTTGCAGTTCATTGCAAATTCAGCAGTATTTGTAGAGCACAAAGTAATCTCCACACATATCTTCAATACTCTTAAGTATCCTTAATGATAAATATAAAGAAAACATGCTCTGTAAGTCAATTCCTTTTTTGCCTTAGTGCAGAATAATGTAATGCATTTCTACCCAGTGCTATGTTAATTACTTCTCTGTTCTGTATTTGTACATGGTGTTACTATTGCAAATAGACAGCAGAGGGTTTTCTTGCCATCGTTGGGCTCATTATTCCACCCTGAGTATTAAGAGTATGAGTATTAAGAGTAGAAGACTTACTATGTTTTGTTTCTTTATTCAATTGGAAAAGGAGATGGAAATAAAAAAGGGTACATTAATTATTACTGTTATTGTCATTATCATCATATCATTGCCTCCCCTCTTACATTCACTCAGCAGCAGTGCTGCCTCTCCCCCCCTCTGCGGGATGGCAGCAGAAATGAGTTCATCTGTCCTCTTTGTCACTTTATCATCTTTATTCCAGAAATAAGATTTTAAATTTTATTTTCTATTTTAAAAGCCATAAAATATCTGATTACTAATGCAGGTCAGGGACTTTTTGTGATGAAGACAGTTGAACACCTTGGAATTCAAAAGAGTAAGTTTCATTGGGAAGTTGAGGCTTGTAAATTCCCCTACTCACTAAACTGCTTGCTTGGGTTGGGGTAAAGTATAAAATTTCTATATGAGTGAAAAAGATTTCTCCATCTTGTCTCAGCTAATCCCAAAATGCATAAAAATCTTACGTCCCTTACATTTAAGGCAGAGGGGAGTAGAGGTTTGGCACTGTCAGAAAACTGTGGCCAACATAAGATGAGTTTAGAATGGGAATTCTGAGGTCACTGTAAAACACAAGCAAAGCATATTGTTCATCAATCAAGTCTAAAGACTTTTGTTACTAAAATATGTTGGTGTTTTGCTTTATGGTGACCCTAATTACTTGGAATAGCAATACATCACTCGTATCCACAGCCCACCAAGCAGTCTCTGAAATGCAGTGTTTTCTGAGAAGTGTTGCAGTTATTCCTTTGAGAAATGAAATGCTCCTTAAGAAACTTCAAGTAAAGGTAAGGCCTTTCACCAGACTTCAGAAGCCTTTAGAATATCTTTATTTGACATAACATAGAAAACATGCTTCGAGTTTACAAGCTGCAGGAGTGAGGATTACAACAATGACAAGAGGGATTAGCCCACAGAGAGAAGAGATGAAAGTCAATATCTGTATCATGAGACCAAAGTAATGATTTTTCAAAATCTATTTCTGCTAATGGTCTGTTGATGTATGGCTCCTCAAAATCCTGGCAGTTCAGCAGATGTATTGACTCTGTTCAGTTTGGTTTGCACTGAAGTAGGCACGCTCAAAATACTTCCTTTCCCTTTATCCTTTCCCATTAGCGAGTGGCGGTTTATTGAGATCTTTCTTTTCTTCAGTCACTTACTAGATCTAGGAATATTGATAGAGGAAAGAGCCATTATGAAGGTTCACAATGGTGAACCGTCTCCAGCTGCTGCCTTTACGGTAATGAGCAGATTATTAATCACTTGCTGCCCCTATGTAGCTTTGGAAGGCTGCATGATTTGGCTTTGTGCTGCACTTTGCTGGCCTGTATCAGAACTTGCTGCCTTTTTCTTAAGAGTCAAAACATGCCAAACAGATTAGCTTCAGGAACACTAACATATTAATGAGGGGGAATAGTGGTAAATAGCCTGATTGTGTACAATACAGAAAATGTAGGTTGTGTCTTACTCATTATCAGTTGTAAGCACTTAATGCTGTATTTAGAATCATAGAATTAGAGAATGGTTTGGGTTGGAAGGGACCTTAAGGCTCATCCATTCCAGCCCCTTGCATGGTCAGAGACACCTTTCTCTAGACCAGCTTGCTCCAAGCCCCATCCAACCTGGCCTTGAACACTGCCAGGGATAGAGCATCCACGTCTTCTCTGAGCAACCTGTGCCAGCATCTCACCACCCTCACAGGAAAGAATTTCTTCTTTATAAGTATCCTAAATCTCTCTTGTTAAGTTTGAGCCCATTACCCTTTGTCCTATTGCTACAGTCCCTGATGAAGAGATTGGAAGGATCAATTTTCAAAAAATTGAGAGCAGAGTTAAATACAGAATATGTCAGAGCCATATAACCGGATTCCTTGCTCCTTTCCATCATGCACCTGCAACGTGAGGACAGGTATCAGTCACACTTCAGCTGTGTCAGATATCAGCTAGGTCATGACTGGGTTACTGTGGCATGACCTTTCAATGACTATACTGTCTCGCAGCAGATACATTCATCACAAAAGCACAGGCTCTTGTGCTTCTCTGTAATGATAGTATTTATGAATAGATATCTGTATGAAGGCTCTATGTGCCCTGTAACTCCCTGAGCTGGGTAACACATATTCATTCCTGAGTATAATACTGTCTCACTTGTAAGAAAGGCACCGAAGATGAAAGTGAGTCTTTACGGAGTTGGGCATAGTGCACTCCCTGTGATAAGGTATATGCAGTGAAATAAATAGCTGTCTGTAGAAACCCATTTGTGCACCTGCCATGGTAGCCCCCAGTGTATATTTTTAGTATTTATGTAGCATTTTTAAAGGTCTGCTTTCTATGAAGCAACTTCTCTTTATCCTAGGCAGGCTTTCTATCTTTTTTTTTTGGATGTCAATCTCTTATTCCCCATAGTGCAAGCTCTTCGATCCAGCAATGCATATGTTACAGTAACTGAAATCTTCTGACCTCTGAAAGTCCCACTTGTGAAATATACTATCATGAACTTGCTGTGATATTTTCATTATTTGGATAAAAATCCCACTGGTCCAGTAAGAGTTCTGCCTCACTAAGAACTGAAGAAGTGCCCATTAGTTCCCGCCAGCACACAGTATATCTGAAGGAGGACTAAAGGCATGGTCAGTGTCTTAATGAACACTGTATCTTTTCATAAACAACACATCACCTCCAGGGTCACAGCTGGCTCCTCTCTCCTCCTTCTATACCAGAATAAGAAGGGAATGTCTTAAAAAGAGACCAGGAGAATAAAGCTAAAAGGAAAGGGGAGTATGGAAGAGGGATTGATCAGCCATGAGGCAAACTCATGGATCACATCTTTGTGGCAAAACAACCTTTCCAAGATAAAGCAGCTAGTGCCTGGGGTTGTATGTAGCCTCACTGCTAGTCGCAGCCTACACTTGTCTGTGTGTTGCTCAGGCTTCCAAGGCATTTTGTGCTTTAGGAAGCCAAGATGCTTTAGAAACTTCTCGATGCTTTCTGGAAGCATGCATTTAGCCAGCAGAAGGCTAGATTGTGAGAAGGCACTCGAATGAGCATGCTCACCACAAAATAGTTAGGTTAGCAGGTTGGTATTAGAAGCTGGTTTGGATGAAACGTTGTTGTGCCCGGTGGGTTAAGAGCACTGCTTGTTGACATCATTTGCATCTAAACAGGGGTTGATGGGGCTAGGTCTGTACTGGAAGGCCTACATTGGTTGGAAGCTTAGAGCATGTGAAAAAAGTAGGTTCCTCAACCGGTCAGCTCCTTCGTTTTCTGTTGCACATACTCTATCACAACACTCTGTATTCTCTGAACCGTGAAGTTTCCAGAGCCACAGTAGTCTCTTTCGTATCACCAGAGCAGCTGTGCCAAAAGAACTTGAGACTTTTAGTAACCTACTGCTTACCATCTGTTGTGAACATACCCTCTAAGGTGGATAGTTTAGGAGACAGCTGTATTGCTTGATGTAAGCACCAATGTGTCTCTTGAATGATGTTCTTGCATTTTTAGTAATAAAGTGGCCCAGGAGAGAGGATGGGAAGGAGGGAATGCTGCTGAAGTTTACATGCAGACCTCAAAGTTTTATTAGCACCGTCGTTTGCACCAACTTGCGCCAAAGCTTGTCAAATAGCCTGATGATACATCAACTCTGTGAGCAGCTTCACTGAAACCCAAATGGTACAAGCAGTTTTGACTGAAGTTTTATTTTCCATTCATACACACTTCAGACAAATTGAAACTCTCCCATGTCAAGCAAACACGAACAGGCTACGACAACAAAATCTTGCATCTTTTATACATGAAGTTTAGTTTCTTTCAGCTGTACTTTGAACATCTCAGCACAAATGCAGAAGGCTGTTGAACACATCATAACCTGGCACAAAAGGACAGTCTTTAACACCCTAGATACTGTTTCTGAAAGCTCATCTCAAGTTATATGACTTAAGGAGGCGAATGTAATGATATATGATAGAAGACGGGGGGGGGGAAGGGAAGAAAGCTTTTGTTAGTGCTCTGTGTAACATGCATATCTGTGTTACTTGTTTGCTTTTGGCTGCTAAGATGAGTAGTTAAATTACTCAGTGGGTCAAGTCATCCTCTAAGAGAAAACTGCATGGGTTGGTTTGCTCAGTTCAAGAGATCAGACAAACAAAGAAGAAAAGGGTATCTAGAGCCTGTCGTGATGAGTGAAGGCTAACAATGAGGTGAAGCCTGAAATGCAGAAAGTGGGCTGCATTTGTGTCTATGTATGTATCAGGATACATAACAGATGATAGATGATGATAGCTGGTAAATGTAGCATATATGTGGATTCATAGAGTTCTGTGATGTACTTTTTCTTTTAACTCTTTATCCATAATACAGAATGAGAGCTTTCTAGAAGCTAATGGCTGTCCATCTTCCCCCCCCCCCATTGTTGTCCCTAAGAGACAACACAACGGCAAGTGCTTGTTGTAAGGTTAGGTCCATGGGAGCACTAACAGCAGATCACTATGGACTTGGAAGCCCATAATTATAGTCCTGGGGAGAATGGAGAGAGATTATTCTGTCAAAAGAGAGGTGAATTTATACATGGAGGCACTAATACAAGGGAGGCATATATTTTTGACACTGAGGTTTTCTTTTAAAACCATACTAAGCTGCAGTTTTACTCAGAATTCAAAGATTATGAAAGCCTATAATAATAATTAGCTAGACCAAAGCATGGTAATTTATGCAAAGTGAACATAAAATTTACACACTGAATCACACCTACAATGCAGTAGGAGCAGATGTTTCATTAAGTCAGTACAACTCCATACTTAAGTTGATAGGGCCCGAAATATTCCTTCTGAAGAGTGTATCTCATTCTTTTCAGTGGCACAACAGTACATGTTTATCAAAGAACAGAAGTTTGCCCCAGAGGTAAAATGTCTTTGTATGATAATTCAGCCTTTAGAGGCTACTAGATCTCTACATGTAATTAATACTTCACTGGTGTATAAAACATACTAACACAAATGTGGAGTCAAGCATTTAGCTTCTTGCAGCTAATCTTATTATCACCCTTGTGGAACATCTAAGCAATGTAAAAAAGCAAGAAGCCCACATTGCTTGTGGCTAAGTGCTTTACTGCAGATGGACTTCACAGCCCCCAGACTCACACTGTCAGAAACAAAGCAGCATGAAATTGCCTTAACCTCTTCACTTCTAAAACCCAGGGGATTAGCACACTAACCCAGCTCTTGCTAGTATGGTAAGCCCAATTCCTATATAAATGGGCCTCTGAGGAAGATGCTTCACATTTTGGTGCCTGATTTGTTGAGATCATCCTTCATTGAAAGCTGTGTACAGATCAGAACAAGCATCATCAAATCAGCAGACAACATGTACAGTTTAAATTCAAATATGTCGAAATAAGGCAATCTTTGTGAGATTATTTTTTATTGACTCGTGATCAGCTTCCACTTTGAATATTGTTATCAGCTAAGGACTACTATAAAAATCCTCTTTTTTTTTCAGCATCCTTGTCTTGAATCAGCTGCAAGGACATGAAAATCTGAAGTACAAAATAGGAGTAGAAACCCAGTGTCCTTGACTCAGTGTCCTTGACTAAGGAATAGACTGTACAAAACTGAAACAGAATTAATAACAATAAATACAGAAAGGCAAATTCTTTTCTGCACCTTAATAAAGGAAAATAGATTAAATATAGGGAATGTTTATGGAGTGCATGCAAATATATATGTTAAAAAGAATTTTATTTATCTGCTGAAAAGCCTGTATTTAAATGAAAGGCGTGTTAGATTGCTTCTACACTACTTGTGTAAAGCAGCTTGGTGTTTACTTGGCCAAATTATAACCATCCTGACTTCCATTGCTTTCCAACAGGTGAGATTCTGACATATTATGCATAAATCTCTAATAGTTCTTCAAAGGAATTAGTCTCTCTCTAAAGTAAAATGCAAAAGAATCATCAAGAAGATGTGTGAAAGCAACCACAACGTCTCAGCAGAAGGACCCAGTCTCATCTGTGACCAGAAACATGCGTGGTGGTTTTTTGTTGTTGTGGACTTCAACTTAGAAAAATGTTACAGTGAAAAATAATGGCTTCTTCTAAAAAATCAAAAGTAATTAGGAAAATTGCAGGTTTTGCCCTCACACCTTGTAAAGTGTTGCATTTTGGTACCTGGAACAGTAAGCAGCATAAAAAGTTAGGAATTTCAGGACCTTCACTAGTGCTATCATTTTATCATTTCTCTGCAAATAGAAAATCATGATTGTCCTCTTAATGGACCTCAAAGTTTCCATTTGAACAGAATCAGAATCTGAATCTAATTCTCTTCTGGTTATGGGCTCTGGCTGCGAAACCCATACAACATGCTTTGCGTAATTTGAGGTTTCAGTGCAAGGCTCTTGGCAAGTAGACTGCTCTAATTAGCCCTTTCTAAAAGCCTAATCAAGAAAAGGCAGGTGTCTTTTTGTGTGTTGAACTCGTTGATTTAAAACGTTGTAAGGAGAGTACAGGCATCTTCAACCAGTCTGCTATAGGGTAAAATCATCCAATTCCCTTAATGAAAGCAAAACATTAAGTGGACATTCAAGCTAACAGCTCTTCTCAGGCCATCTTTGTTGGTTACAGTGCATTTGTCTTGGAGCATGTGGTAGTGTGATACAGCTGGTATGTCTCATGTAACGCACTGCCAAATCCTAGAGAGTACAAGTATATCCTTTATAATGAGATAACAGCTAGATGAGATGAGCCACAGGTACACTTCACATCATCTTCCCATCTCCAGAAAAGATCCACAAGATGCTCCATTACAATTAGGATATTATGGAGGTAGCTGAGATGCACTTGTGTTGGTGAGAGCAAGCTGCCTCTTTTCAGTGAAGCCTCTCTGCTAAGGGAGGATTGCATACAACTTAGTTTTGCCTTTCACATCTGGTCTCTTGTATCCAAGAGCCAATGGCTGCTCCTGCTCTCCCAGTAAGATGATTCTGTCTGCTTGAAACATCCCAATAGAGCAGCACACACCTACTGCTATACTCCCAAAGGCAAGGAGGAGAACAGTGTGACTCTCACGTGTCTGCGCCAGTTCTGCTAAATGGATAGTCTCAATTTTGCATCTTCCTTGTTCTGGGGAATAGATCCCAACCCAGTGAGCACTGCAAGGTGCTTTGCATGAAGGGACTTGCCAGACCCTTAGGAGGAGGCCTGTGAGAGTCTTGAGCTTCCTTTGCACACTTGAGTCCAGGCTCTATCTCCCAGGGTTAGCTTACTGGTGTTAATCCCTAATTCACAAGTTCCTCACCTTGGGAGAACCTATCTTTGCCCACTGATAGCAATCTGAAACTCAGCTGATGACACCTGGGGAAGGTATGTCAGGTAGGTTGGTTCCAACCTAACAAACTGCCAAGGATGTTTGTCTCATAGGAGTGAGTCAATTAAATGGTAAAGACCTCTGTCTTGAGATATTTGAAGGCCTGTGGCCTAAAGCACTTAAATCTTATCTTAGTTATGAGTTATACTTGCAATGAAGTAGTTCTAGGAAAAAAAAAAAACAAACCAACAACTCTGTTCAGTAGCTGCATCACTGAATTTTAATGCTGTTGAATCATATTTCCAAGAGTGTATTTCTAAGTGATTAATACTCTTGACTCAAACCCTTTTACTCTTTTTATTTGTAGATGGCAGTTATTGCTGCTTTTTTAAACTTACTGAGCAGAATTTGAAATTTATGTAGTACCACAGAAGTATTAGGTGGACTTTGTTACACCATTTCCAGTTTAAGGAAATAGAGCCTGATAATGGCAACTTCTGTCCAGAGGGCGTTATTTCACTTGAGGATGCCATGGCAATACAACCTGGTGTGAAATACATATATTCCAGTTTATCTGCTCATTGTGCATAGGGTTTTGCTGTGTTTTTATTTTTGGTTCACCTTTGTCAAACTCCATCTTGTATTGGTTTAGCTAAATTTAAGTATAGTTAAATCATAGGGTCTAGTGGAGGGTGTTCCTGCCCATGGCAGGGGCTTGGAACCCGATGATCTTTAGGGTCCCTTCCAACCCAAACCATTCTATAATTTTGTGGTACTAGGCTCTCCACACAGATGTAAGTTTGTTCATGTTTCTTCTGATTCTCAGCTGTTTCGCTGAATTTCCTTGCAAGGCTAGCACACTACATGTGTTTCATGCATGCATGAATGCCTTCTGAAATGTCTACAACAAACTGGTTAGCACTGGGCAAAAATGCAGATCTGATACTTCAAAGCAAAGGCCAATGGACCAATTTTTTTGCCTTATTTTGTGACAAAATTATCTATGTCTGTCAAGTGAACTGAGTTTTGCTCTACTGCCATACATCATATCCTTCTCTGGTGAGAGGTACATGCCTTTAAGGAATCTGAGTGTCAATTCAATGATACCAAATCAAGACACCTTGATTCTGTGGCCAAAGATTTCTGCCTGGTAATGCTGCATCAAGCCAGTATTTTTTTGGTATGTTTGGCTTTTCCTGTAAGGTGTCTGTTGAGTGGTACAGGAAGGACAACTGCTATTTCTGCTGCTACTGCCAAGCACTCAATAAATGTCAAAATATTTGCATCCTAAATAACCTGCCCATTCTTATTTTTTTCCTGTTGGGCATAATCATCTTTATTTCAGACAGGTTCTCTTACTCCATCAATATCAACCTGGCCTACTTTATATGTAAACTTTCTTTTGCCTGGCTAGATGCTAGTATCTTTTTCTTCTAAAACCAAACTGGAAAGCCTGTGAACATCTAGGCAGAGTGAATATTGCAGGGTCTGATTCTCCTTTTCTCTCCTCTTGTATGCTCATTTGGTCCTGTACAACATTGGCTTGAGTTTTCTTAGCCTGATTTGAGGGCATATATAGACGTACAGGTGAATTATCATACAAGTTACAGGTAAAACAAGTTGTCCTTTTAGCAAGAAGTTGCCAATCTGCTTTAATCCACAAAGAATGTTGCCTTCATCATCCGTCATCTGTGTCGTGTCCCGTCCGTTCCGTCCATCCGTCCCCCCTGTATGATTAATTCACCTTTTGTTAATCGTCAGCTGCAGCCATGGCTATTGCTGTGCTCTGAATCATTTCTGTATTTTCATTGTTTTGCTGTTTGTACTAATGCAGATTAACTGGATCCTGTGGAATTGCTCTTGGTGGCTGTGCAGATATCTGTCATCTTTTATGTCTCAATCAATCTCATTGGAAGGAGTACTTCAAAAACCAAACAAAAAGCCCACAACAAAAACTGTACTCTTTCTTTTGACAAGCAGATGTTACATTAAAGCTAATGTTCTTTGGTAACTGAATGTTAGCAAAATCATCAAAGAAGTGGTGAAATGTTAAGTAGTTAACTTTCATTGCCTCAAGGACAAACCTAATGAAGCTTTAGTGAGCCACTGGAGTGAGTTATGCGGCTTGATATGCAGGTTGGTATTTACCAGTTAGTATTCAATCAGATATCCTTACGAGAGGTAGCTTCCCACTCTTAGAAGGCTTGCTGGATTAAAATGAATGCTAGCATGACATCATGCAATAATTTTCACTGGACTCTTTGCCAGACAAGAAGAAAAATTAAACAAGACCAACTGGCAAAATAAGCTAAGAGTGAGGAATTTGGATTTCTGGTAAAGAAAATGAGATTCAGGTGGGATGTGATGAAAGCTGCAATTCTGCAGCATTAGGAGAAGGAATCAGAAGGATCTCCTTTGAGAGGATGCATGCAGTGTTTATTTGTGCAAAGTGACCTTGTGATCCAAAAGCCATTAATTTGATAGCGCAGAACATGATCGCCACCCTGTGGTTGCTGGTAGAATTAGGCTAATGTAGTGTGTTTCCTAATTAAAAAGTAATTAATACTTCCTGCTGTCTGCAGCAAAGGTTTTTGCATGTGCTTTTTGAATGCAGCTGGGAGCTCGGAGGGGCAGGAGCAACGCTGGTTGCTCCCTTAGGAAAGGAGGTTGAGAGCTGAGGCTCCAGTGTGAGTGGGGAGAGAGGATTTAGTTTGGAGCTGCTTAGCTTCCAAAAATGAGAGTCTTACCTCTGTGTGTGAGCTGTATATTTTACAGGTTCCTCAGATGCTGAAATTTTACTTCATTTTCACAGGACAAAAAGACACATTTCCCCCCCCCCAAAAAAAAAAAAAAAAAGCCATATGGGAAAAGTATATTTTTCTGTACTTCTGCATTAGAAATTGCTCAGATATTGGTCTTGAAATTTCCCATGAAAAAAAATCAGCATGCTAAAAATGCCTGGAGGGGGCTATCCAAAACATTAGTTAGAGTTTAATAAGAAAATAGCCTTACACTTTCTTAGCAGTTTTCTGAGAGAAAGGCCTGCCTTCCAAGGGCAATTTTATGCATGAGATTATCTGTATGTAAGCTACTTCAGCTGACAAATCTTTCTCCTTTTGCAAAGGAAAACTGAGAAGCTTAAGCCCCCTACTCTTAATGCATCTTATATAAGCATCTTATCATTAAACTTCAGCTCAGTTTAACTAAATTATAAGCATCATAAAATAAAAAGCTTCCAGTAGAAAATGTGAGATTTTTTAGCAAGTCTGGTTTTCAATACTGTCTGTGTTTTTGTGAATGCTTACTGTTCATGTAAGGTACCCCTATTATAGGCAAATAAAGCCAGGCATAGAAGAAATCTTCCACATGCAGCAGTGCTGTAGCTCACTGCACATGGGACAGTTGGGATGTCTGGGGCTGGGTCTTGTAGTCCTAATGTGCAGGACATTTCTGTAATGTGGATTGCAGCTTCCATAAAGAATGAGGTTTTATAGAGCATAAAGCAAGACCTAGTTGGTTTTATACATCTTTGTGTTGGGTGATAAATCTGTCATCTCTCAGGATCTGGAGCTGGTCTCTTCTCAGAAGAACTGCCTAGTGCCATACTGTTTCTAAGCCATCCAGAGAGGCAGTTCAAGGGTGATCAGCTCAAACTTTACTCACCTGTAATTTAATTGAATTTAGAACTTAAAGACCTGAAAACTTAAGTCGTTTAACCCACATCGCACTAAACCCTCAGCACAAATTAGCCTGTGTAGACTGCCCACCTTATGGTGGGAGCTTATGCTAACATTTTCCTTCTACCAGATGTTTTTCCATCGCACTGAGATCCTGTAAAGGACAGGAATAAATATAACCAGTCACCTCAAAATCAAGATTGGAGGTGAAGAAATGTAACAGCAGCGCAGTGTTACTATGGTAACAGAAGCTCTAAAGTGATCTAATCTACTGTTAAATTCCAGCTAAGAGATGAACAAAATCAACATAACAGAATAAATGTTACATTAAAAAGGGAGCAAGGATATTTTGGGAGTGCTATTATGTTTGTGTCCCAAAATATAGCCTAAAAAACATATTTGAAGAGAGAGGGCATTTTTTAGGCATTTGAGTTGCACATTTATCATATTTGTTTCTAATTTGGACTCTAATTAATATCTGCTGAGGTTAGCTGTCAGGTGACCTTTTTAACACACTGCCTGAGTTTACTCTCACAGATGTATTGCTTCTCAGAGTGTTCCCCTTCTGTTGCACTGGTTGCACAGATGGAGAATGGTGGCCCATACACTAAACATCCCAGATTTTTCAAGCCATTAAAGCCTCACACCCCTTGCTGTTGCAGGATCTAAATGAGTTCAAAACACTGAATCTCTTCTAAACATTGGATTAGACCAACAGGAGCTTCTGAAGGGGCTTGCATTGCTAGGCAGAGCTGTTTTCAGCATGTGTTTCTCTTGCTGTTTAATGTTGCTATGTCAATAACTGGTTTCATTCCGTTTCAAGAAAGCAGCAAAGCTTTAAAACTTCCCATGAACTTTATTCTCCCCCCTTCCCCCCAAAAAAAATTAACTTGGATAAAAAAGTCCTGAAATCTGAAGTTCCTTGGCATCATTTCATGATGTATCACTCTGAGTATTGACATCATGCGTTACCTGAACAGGGAGGAAGTACTGAGTTTCTGTCAAGTTTTGTTTTAATGTCATTAAGAATGCTGGAGCTTCAGCTATCATTGAAGATTAGCTGTGATATTGGGTTAGGGTATGGGAGGTTGGGTTGGGGTTTCTTTTTTTGTTAAGAAGTCTCTGCTTGTGCTGTAAATTTGAGATTTTAAATACCTGCGACTTAGGCATTTCTAAAGTAGCTGAGAAATTCTTATTAGCAGCCTAGCTGAGTTTAATATTATTCTGACATATGCATAGCAATGTAAAAGTAAAAAGAAAATAGCTGAACTAGTGCTGATACATTTGAAATAATTTCCCAAGAAATCTGAGAAGCGACATCTTACATTTTTCTTATGTTGAACATTTTATTTTAGTGGCAGTTTGACCAAAACCCCCAGTCCCTCTGAATGTAAGCATCTGGCATATAACAAGATTTGTCTTCATAATCAAAGACATCACAGAATCTCTTTCTGCTTCATACAGAAAAATAAATTAACTTTGTGTGTGTTTTAAAAGTAGGTCTTTGGCTCTATTTCATCAGCAAGAAACAGGTGAAAATGGAATTTGCAGAGCATGTCTTTCAGCTTACCTTAATAGCTTATAAACAGCATGTGAACAGCATGCTTTAGAGTTGTGTCTTCCTTTTCCAATAGCGTGCTTTTAGAAAATGACAACTCATTTGCATGCAATTTACACACTGCATTTTTGCAGGGATACATTTGACTTTTTGCACTTTTCTCTGGTAGCTGCATTTAATTTTCTCAGGGTGGAATAGAAGCATTAAGATCAGATTTTAAAAGACATCCTACATTCTCTGCATATGTAGACTTTTATTTGCAAAGAAAAGAGGCCTTTCTAGCTCTTTCTTCCTCATGGTGTAAAATCTAATAATTTCTTTCTGGCATCAAATCATGTATGTGTTTCTTTCTGCTTTATACTGTGCTGATCATTGTGGTATCTTCCATAAAGTTCTTGCCTCATTATTGAAAGGCAGGGAAAGTAAAGCTATTTCTGAGGCAATAATCCTTGCTTTTATGATCTGTTCTCCTTCATATTGATTGCTTGAATTTGAAACTCTCACGACATTTTGCAGTCAATAAAAAAAATGGAAAAATATGTTTCTTTTTTGCTAGTATATACTTATTAAGCCAGGCAAAGCTGCTTATAAGCTTGGTACAGCCAGCGTCACCAAATTCAGGTAAATGAAAAAGGGCAATTTCCATGGAGGATGGAGCTGGAGCTTCCTTCAGCTGTTTTACAGGTATCCTTTGCTTTTCCAGCTCAATTTGTCCCCATGCTGTTTGAGCCTTTGCTGAACTTGAGTGGATGAAGTTCTCCAGGTAGGAAAAATACCACCATTCTCTTCTCTCAAATTAAGCACTAAGACAAAATTCTGAAGTGCAGTGTAGTTTCCAAAGGACTGGGATAAATAAAGAGTCTGTGCCTCTCCATGTGTGTTAGGATGTGTACACTAATGGACGTTTCTGGGGTCCTGCTGGACCGATGTGGTTTCTTCATATTAATGTAGGCAAGTAAAGAGTACAAGATAATATATATTAAAACTGAGTCAAATATATGAATCACTTTTCAGACATACCTCTGCAACAGGATTAAGATCCTTATTGCATGTAGAAGACACCAAAGGATGCAAAAGAATATTCTGTTTCTTTTCCTAGTTATATTTATATATATATATTATATATATGTTTATGCGTAGCATCAGGTAAATATAGCAACATGCAGGGAATCTTCTTTTTGTCAAACCTGAATTATTATTTTAGTTAGATTTAGGGATTCCAGTCAGGATTTCTGTCCCTATTATTCTTACATTGTGCAATCATATTTTAAATAGACCAGGCAGCTTATAATTTAGTCCTTGATAACTGGGGAGGATCTAAGTGAGAGCAAAGTGGTTCAGGCTTATTACAGAGGAAGCAGGTGGTTTATGATTCCATTATGATAGGATCTCAAGTCCTCAAGAATGTCTCTTGCTGGGGTGACCAGTGGTCCATGTAGCCCTGTGGCTTGTCTCTGACACTGGCCAGGAGCAGGTGTTTGTGAAAAGAATGTAGGACCTGAGTGAGCACATGGTTACACCTCTCGAGCACTTCCCCAGCTTATGGCAGTCTGTGGCTATTGACCTACAGACCAAGCCTGCTGTTATAGTCATATGTTTCTGGCTGTTGTAGATCATTCCGTCCATTAATTTCTCTATTGTTTATGTGTTTGGGCTTTGTTGGGTTTGGATTTTTTTAGTCCTGTTTATACAGTGGCTCCCACAGTGTCCTTGGCAATGAGTTTTGACATTTCACTTATAGGTTGTGGTCAAAAAGATAAACCTTGTTTTCTTTTCCTAGTTTAAAAACTGCTGCCTGATAACGCAGAAATTAAGAAGCACTGCATCAAACAAGGGCATAACGAATATGTTGTTACCTAACTGCTTGCATTCCTTATTTTTGCATGATCCCATCTTTCCTTAGTTATTTTCGAAGTTTAGAAGGCCTTAGCCTGTATGATCTTTCTTTGTATGAATGCTATATTGTTTCCTGGATCATTTGGTTGTCTTTGTCTTGTTTCCTTCTGCTGATGTATCCTTTTAGAGGTGGGGTGCCTAGAAAGGCATGCAGTATTCAAGCTATAGGAGCACAATGTGTTTATGAAGTGGCATAATGATGTTTTTGCTATTGTTTTTCATCCTTCATCAATAATTCTTACCATTCTGTTTTCTTTGTTCACTGCCTCTGAGCTGTGAACTGATGTTTTCAAGAAACTATCTGTAATGACTCCAAGATCTTTCATGAATGTTGAGAGATAACTTAGAGCACATTAATAAATCTAGATATATTTAGACCATTCCCCCCCTCCAAAGCTGTGCTTTAAATTTCATCTGACATTGATTGATTGTCTCATCGTTCAGTATGGTGAAATTATTCACTACTTGTTGCAGTTAGTTTTAGTTTTTAGTGCCCTGAATAATTTTGAATCACAAAGAGACTTTGTCACCTCACTATTCATTTCTTTCCTGAGCTTTAAATCCATTAAAGAGGACTCATATGGGCCCACAGTTTAACTTCTTAATATTATGGAAAATGACTGTTTATTCTCATGATATACTTTCTATCTTTTAATAAATCATTCATCCTATAAAAGACCTTCCTTGTACCTCCATACAGTTTAATTTTTTTTAAGAGCTTTTGGTGAGAAACCTTGTCAAAACCTTATTGGAAATCCAAGTATAGCAGATCAATTGAAGTGGCCTCATCGCCATTTATCATCTCTTTCAGAGAGCCTGAATACCCTCATGAGATGTGACTTTGTGTCTTGGCTTTTCTGTGTTGTATTTGTTTGTCTGCTACTTCTTTATTTATAACAGTATTTATCAATTCACTTGGTATAAAAAGTCAGATTTGCTGGCCTGATTTTTCCTAGTTTTCCATTAATCCCTTAAAGAAAAGCTCAAAACCCATGTGTCTCTACTGAAGCCTGTTTAAGTGAGGATTACTTCTGTGTATCATTCTTTTAGGCATATTACTACTTGCTCTTTTCTGATCTTGAACCTCCCTTGTTTCCGTTTCAGTTTGAGGCAGTCGCTCTGACTTTTCACCTGTAAGAACTTAGGTGCCACCTCTCTTAATTATTTCCCAACAAACACTGAAATAATTGCTTTCAGTTCTCTGATAAAGCACAATCCTTTTAACCAATTGTTTCTAGAAACTCTTTGGCAGACACACTAGTATTGGTACATTCTTTTGAAAAAAGAATTCTTGCTTTTTGAAAATGGATCCTTCCAATCTCTTCACCAGGCTCTGCAGTGATAGGACAAGGGGTAATGGGTTCAAACTTAACAGAGAAGATTTAGGTTAGATATAAGGATCAAGTTCTTCCCTGTGAGGGTGGTGAGACCCTGACACAGGTTGCCCAGAGAAGCTGTGGCTGCCCCATCCCTGGCAGTGTTCAAGGCCACGTTGGAAGGTGCTTGGAGCAAGCTGGTCTAGTGAAAGGTGTCCCTGCCCATGGCAGGGAGTTGGAACTGGATGATCTTAAGGTCCTTTGCAATCCAAACCATTCTATGATTCAATCTATGATTCTTTTGCCTGTCCCTGTTATGATTTTCAGATTTGACTTCCTGCGATGCCCTTTATAATTTTCTTCAGGTAAATATAGCTTCCAGTTCTTGATTTGTTGAGTTTTCTGGAAGCTTGAATGCAGCTTCCAGTGTGATTTGTTATCCTCCTGCCTTCCTTCACAAGAAAAAAATGAAATGGTTAACAGTATTGACGTGTGAATTATCTCTGCCAGGCACTTGAATCAATCCTGCACTGAGGGATCTCCCCCCTCCACTGCTCTCTGGAGGCTTGATGAAGCATGAGGATAAATGAAGACACAACAGTGCAGGCTTCAGGGTGTTGCTAATGCATTGCTGGCTGCAGTGAGTGCTGCTGTATCTTCAGTGCTAACACTACTGGAGGTGTGTAGATTGAAGCTCTGTAGCATTGCTGCTTGCTCCTCCTGCCTGCAGTGCAGGCATTACTCAAGCACTACCTACAATAGAGCTTTTTGCTATCTCAGGTGTCTGAGATATGTCACCTCTAGCTGGACTTTAATTTCAAACTCAGACATAATATTCATAGTTCACTTTGTGTGCCTGTACATGATTTCTACCAAATATCCTGTATGTTTTGCAATCAGCATGCCATGAAAGCAGGCTGGTAAAGGCAGTTGCTATCAGTGTGCCTCATTTGTTTTGATATTAATATGCCTGGTGCTGCTACTAACATCAGTAAAACATCTCGCAAAGAAATGCCTCTTTAAAACAAGTCTCTGCGCGGTGGTTCACCGTCTTTGAAATAATGAGAGGGAAAGATATAGGTAACATGGTACAGATCGTTTGTTCTTCAGTTTTGAGAAGGAGAGCCTAAATGAATATCTTATTAAGAGCATGCTTGGGTAATAATAGCTGGTTGAAGAGAGGAAAGGTAATGTTTCTATAGCAGAAGGTTTTTGATGGCAGTAAGCTGATTTCAGTTTGGATGTGCAGCCAGTTTGTGAAACACAAAACCCAATAAAAGAAAAAACACTTTCCCAAAACAGGTTTCATCCAGAAAATAGAGAAGGATAAGCAAATACTGAGTTTCTCTGAATGGGATGCTCTCTGGTATGTATTTAAGGCTTGCTTCATCTACTGTAAGAGCTAGCAACTGCTTTTTAGATAGGAAATTCTAAATGTCCGAACATCTTCCTGGTGAGGTATCCTGGTGCCTGACAAGTCAACCCAAACCTGGGCTCACAGCATTTAAACTTCTGTCTCATATACTGAATGCAGGGACTATGTCTGCATAGCTAAATTTGCCTTAGGATCAGTACACACAGAAGTTGCTAAGTTCATGAAGAAAGGTTTAGGATGTCATTTGGGCAAACTGAGCTTTCCATGGAGACATCTAATTTCATTATTTTGCAATGTGCAACAAGGTATTTGGGTGAAAATTTTGTACAAGTTGTAGGAACATAAGGTCTGACTGAATCAGGACTTTCTGCTAATGAAATCATACATAACTGCCATGGTACTAACAAGTGTAGTATTTCAGCTTTCAAGATAGTCATCTGTGGAAATACTTAATATGTAATGACTGTAAATTTGAGCCTTTCCAAAACTTTTCAGCAGTTTAACTTACACTTTTTGTCTGACACTAATGTCAGTTGGTTTTGAAATGGTTAAAGAGTCCTTACTAAATTAGTATGGTTTCTGTAGTCTTTGTTTTACATTGGCATTGATGTCTTTTTACTTTATAGTAATGACATCTGTTAGGCTATGACTTTATCAGTTCTTTCTGTTCACTTCAGTTATCACTTTTACATGTGAAAGACTGTTATGATTGGAAAAAAAATCTCAAATTGGTTATTTAATCTCCTTTTAAGTGTAATAAAAGTAATTTCCCTACTGTAGACCATCTCTAATCCATGAATATCCCAGTCTAGGGTATTGCCAGGATATTACTAGTATGCATGATACCTCATTCTTATGGCTATGTCCTGCTGTCATTATTTCACTATATCTTCTCATTAATTTGAAGACAAAGTGAGTTTGGATGCTTACACATCTAGTCTTACTTTTTCTCCTGGACAACCAGGGTATAATTTAGTATTTTCTATCATGTTCTAAACACCGGTTTGCCACGTCAGCCATTTCTTAGTCTAGTATTTGGACAATGTTTGCTGTTAGCCTTGAAGATAACTTTTATTCCTTGTAAGCTACTGTATCTGACTTGCATCTTCAAAATGTGGTCCACCTATCACAAAATGCATTCATTTCTCATAGTTTTAAGATATGCAGGCCAAACGTTTCATTATGGGGTAAGGAAAGGAGGATTATTTTGAATGTTCTTTTAAACATCTTTTCATTTTAACTCAGTTTCTGCACATCTCTTACATATTTATATACAGTAATCAAATATGGGTTTGAAATGTAAAAGATTCTTACAAAACTTTGAAATTATTTCCTTATACTTCAAGGTGTCCGGAACAGACGCCACTTGTGATTTATTCAGTCAGGGTCTTTCTCACATCTGAAAGGCAGAACTTTGATACTGTTCTTTCGCTACATCTGAAGTAGCTCTGTGTCCGTGTTCCAGTAGATCAGTTGAAGAATATCAATGTTGAGATCTGTGATGCAAATGTCAGAGAAAAATTTGCACTAAAAGCTATTGTAAAGCTACTGGAGCTGTAAAAAGTTTCCATCGATTTGTAATAATAATCTGCCTTTGTAGGTAATTAAACTGTTAACCTGTCAGTTTAATATGAAACAGTTTTAGCAGTTTGCATCTTGTCCTTTATCCATAAAAGATACAACACAAGAATCATTTTAAAGGCCTGTCTTAAGATGATACCACCACAGTGTTTCTAGAACTGTACCCTTTTCCATAAAGTTTAGAGCCACTTTTATGAATCTGGAACTCTCCACAATGAATTTCAGTGTAATACAAGTAAGTGTAGGATTCACCCCACTCAGGGAGAGAAAATCACATAGGTTATGTTTGCTCATGTTCCTCACTTGGGAGCACATAGCAGGTAGATTACACTTCTTTTTCCTAAAATAAGCTAAAATTTCTGCTTAATGCTGAATTTGAGGTTTGCTTGGAGCATTTACATACAACAGAGCAAGGACTGTGTATTTCAGACAGCTCTAAATCCTACTGCTGGACTGAAAAGCAGCCCATGGGAGTGTAGCCTTGGCTGGCAGTGCCTCTTTGGGCTGACAGTTCCTCTTCTCAGAGGGAAGGAGCAAGCAACTTCTAGTGTTTCTCCTCTGTTTGTCAACTGTGGGGTTAGTCAGTATGCTACAGCTGTGCAGATTTTCATTTGTGATAAAACTTAGCCTGAGAGGTATTTGTCGATGATTGTCAACAATCGAATTATAGATGATGTTGGTAAACAAAATGCTGCCTTGATGAGCGATGAGTTGGCTATACTGTGACATGACTGCTAAGTCATTCAAAGCACTGATTAAACCCATTACAGTAAAATAATCACCATCCATTACCTTTAATGTCGTGAACTGACAACCTAGTTAAGGCAGCTGATGGTGTCAGCAAAATGATTTGTTGGTCCTCATGTCCAATGACAATAAATCACTGCGATAAATCAATGAACAGTAGCAATAAAACAATATATTTTCATTTTTCTTGACATTCAATTACAGAGCATGTATACAGACTTATTCTTAAACACTCAGTGATATGGCAGGATTCAGCATCCACCAGCAACTAATACATATAGTTGTTGAGATCTCGTTTTGTCCAGTCATGTTTTTCCCTTATTTTTGCTTTCTACTGTATCTGCTGCTGTGATAGATCACTTGTCTTACAGTGCCAGATTCATTCTTGGGTGGAAAAGATAGAATTTATATATTCTTTTTCATTACATCTGAAAAAGTTTGTTCTTCCAGAAAGTTTCTAGAGGTGTTGTGGGTTTCTTAAAACTTCAAGGATAATGAAATCATTCCTGGTTTTTCTCCTTTCTAGTAACACCTCTAGGCTAATAAAGTCTATAATTTAGCTTGTATATTGAAGAAAAAGTGAACTTAAGCATCTGATCAGCCAGAATTGAGTTCAGACTCCCATGCTGCTCATGTCAATGAGCCGTCAATGACACTCTGCCAGTACTCATCATCATCTTTCCTTGTTCTGCCATCACTGGGGCTGTGCTGAACACCAGTCCTGGCAAGCAAATGAAGCTTTGGCAACGTCAAATTTTATTTTAAAAGTATACATCTGTATCCACCTATTTCTCTCTCTTGTCATGGGTATGTTTGTGTGTTGTTATCAAATTTTGGGTATGCATAAAATTAACAATCCCTGGAAGTCAATACATGTTCCGTGGAAATTATGAAAGCAAAACACATCCCAGAGACTTGAAAATATTGAGTATTTTTATTAGGTAAATATAAATGTAGCCTTTTATCAAAAAACTGATGAGGCAAACATCTGTTTCTTTTTTTGGCTAAAGAAAAAGTTTAGAGAAATTAAACATTTTCCTCCGGATTCCTTCCTCTACCCTGCCTACGTGCACATGCTCCACCAGGCTCTTAAAATGCCCTGAGGAATTCACAGAGCATAATTTTTTTAACGTCATTCAGATAACACGTTAGCCAGGTGGGTAATAAGACAGAGCTGGAGGAACAGAGGCTTTGTATTGAGCCACTTCCCATTTCTTGTGCAGCAAGTCTCTGCTTCAATGGACTTGATTTGTTTCTGTCACATTGTGTTGTAGGAAGTTTGCTATCAGCAGGAACAGGTCTTTTCCACATATGTGCAAAAAAAAAGAAAGATCTGTGTTAATGTTTTTCCCATTATAGTCCCAGAGGTTGAAAGGAAGAGGTCTGGCTGAGGAAGCAGGGAACATGTATCACATCTGCTTACAGAGCCTTGCCATTAATGGCTTTGTTAAGCAAAATAGGAAGTTCTAAAGATACACATCAGCTGTTACGTTGCTAATCTTTCTTTTACTGATGTAAAATTGGAAATCATGGCCAGTATGCTTTTCTGCACCACTGATCTGGAGTGGTCACCCAGCAGGGCATGTGGGGTTCCTACTGGCAGCACCTGTGCAGTACACCATGCTTCCTAAGAAAATATGATCGAGCTTTGATTTGCTTCTGGACCAAGCTTAGTCTGAGGTAGTGATTTAACCTGAATTCCATTTCCTTGAGCACTTGCCTGCCCAAGACAGAAAGGTGGTCATGGAGATGAAACTTTTTTGATGTGGCTATATCACATGGCATATGAAAGATTTTCTCATTTTGTTCTAAAAATGGATCTATCAGTAGAGAATGATTGGTCTCAGTCAACATATGGGCAGTTAGAAAAGCTGAATGTCAGTAAGGGATGGTAAAAATGAAATGCTTGACTATAAATTATTTTTACATCATATTTAAATTAGAATATGGAAAATGCAAGTAGTCAATATCAGTTATGTAGCAGAGACTAGAACATGTCAAGAAATGCTCTGGGTTTTTAATGAACTACGATGGAGACCCTTCACTGACTTTGCAGGAGGCTGGAGTTGTTGACACTTATTTCAAAAGTAATATCTGCAGCAAGCACTTCTGAAATGAGGACTTTCAGAACACTGTGGGGTATTTGCTGTGTAAGGGTTATTAAGAGATCATTTGAGATAATGATCTTCAATTTGGTTCTGGAAAACCTCAGCAGTTGCTCAGAAAAGGGAGCAAAGCAGACTACTGCCCTGTATCGAATTGTCTGCCTGAGAGATCTGTATAAGCAGCTGAAGTTTGTGAAAGGTGGAGAAAAAGTTGAATGTTCTCAAAGTCTATATTAAATGCAAGAGATTATTTGTAGTATCATCAGTGAGAACTGGTTTCTTTCCTGCAGCAGTGATTCATTTAACTGATTATATTCCGCTCTCCAAACTGCACGTTTGTATTTCCAACATCATGGCTTTTTTCCATGGCATGCTAGTGTCTTGCCTTTTATAACCAGGCATGCTTTCACCTAGAAATTTGCGTCTTTGGGCCATATTTTGGGATTCATACAGGTTCATACTTCATCTTAGTGTATTGAGTCAGCTTCAGAATGGTCAGAATAGGGCTGGGAGCATGGTGTGGAGACTGAGCTTCCTCTGCTGCTGGCAGTGGGTTACTTCAGCCTGGTGGATCAGTTGGTAATCCCTCCTTGTGTCATGCTGCTGTTGCTCCTGCTCATCAAAGGAGAGGAGGGGAGCAGGCTCTCCAACAGCCCTTTCTCCTGTTGCCTGAATCTTGGACCAAGATCTGCAGGAGAGCAGGTGCACGTGTTCCCTCCTTATCCCAGGCTCACCTGAAACACAATGCCAATGGCCTTTGCAAGGTAGTTTGTTTTCAAGTCAGGGCTGAAATCAAACAATTCTGCAGGCATTGAGGTGAGTACAGTGCTTTAGGGTCCTCACCAGAGACTGACAGCTCCGGTTTTGTCAGCTCTGAAGCAAAGTTGAAATGGAATTTCATTTTAATCTGAATCAGTCCGGCCATCTCTAACTTTGATTAGGCTGCACAGTATTTAGGTTTACTATCACAGAGAGGCCTCCAGCACTGACTATTTAATAGGCAGTCTGCCCAGGGGAAAAGGGCATCAACAGCACATTTTTCAGGATATGCTGTTCCACACCTTGCTAAAATTGCAAAGAACAATAAGAAAATGGATGATGCAGAGTAGATAAACTTCAAAAATAACATTCAGCTGATAATTCTTTATTAGGTCCTAACTCCAAGGGGTTGTGTAAAGCTTTTTTTAAAGGTGAAGCAATCACTATAGCTAAATTATGAGATTGTTGTACTGTTGTAGTACCTACATACCATAACTTTAAGAAGTATTAATCGCTGCGTACTGAGTCTGAGAACATCTGCTTGAAAGGATTGTTTGAATGAGGCAAAGAGGCAACGTGTGAAATTTTCTTTCCTTCTTTTCATTTTAAAATCTCTAGAGATCATGCCTCAGTATTCCTGGTATCATTGTGTTGAGGTTAATGAGAATATGACACAACATACTGATTTAAAATGTGTGGTTTTGCATAGGCCTTAATATTTTAAATAGTTTAAAAGCCTATCAAAATCACTTCCATTCAGTATATATGAGGAGATACTGTTACATGATAGCCTGTGGTCCTCCTTCACTCGGGAAAGAATGAATATATTAAACTTTTTAAAATGTCATCTATAAAATCCATGCAATGAAATAGTTAACTACACAAGCTCCATCCCAATCAATGTGTATTTCTTGGTAAAAGTGGCTCTGCAGCATATCTTTGCCATCTCTATAAACATTTCTCTAGTAACTTTAACAATTGTGTCTGCTTCCTCTTAAAGCTGCTCTAGCATTTTTGAAGGTGTCCTAATTTATTAATAGCACAAATATTGGGAAGTGACCGCAAAGTTTGCTTCCTAAAGTCTTTCTGGACTTGCTTGTGGCTGCAGGCAATGAAAAATGAAAGACTGAGCCCACACAGCTCCTGCCATCCAGCTTGAAAGCTGTATCACACCCTGGGAATCGCTGCAATGCATCATTAAGTCTTGCTGTATGTGGCTCAGAGAAGACCAGGCAGATTTGGCTCATTATGGTAAATATAATTTGAAGCCTTGCTTTGATGAAGGGTGGAACAAGAAAAAGATGTAGGCACCATCAGCAGATGCATATAGGATTAAAAACCCTAACCCTCCCCCCAACACTGTAGAGCATCTGAAATTTAGCTAGAATTAGCTTTTTGGTCACACTTTATCTGCTCACAAGCCACCACTGCCATCAAAGCAGCAGCAGCTGAAGTGACTTGTGACACAGCTGGCAGTCAGCAGTGCCTCGGGGCTCAGGGCAGCAGGGATGCTGGCTACTGAAGCATCCTCTGCTCCTCAGAGAAAGTGCATCTCCACACACTAGGACAAAGATCAGTATAAGGGCAGCACGGGGAGAGGGAGATGGGAAAGGAAGGGTACAAGCACATCCAATTTTTATAACTTACAAGGCTTTTATTTTGTCTTTGACATCTGCCCTAGAGTACATGTGGCACACTGCTAAGTAACATCTTGTCACAAAGCTCAATGCAGTGATTATACTCTGACTAGGTTATTAAGGCAGTTTTATTTCACACTTGTCTATTAAGGTATATAGTAAGTTACTGCATGACAAAGATGGTCTTCTGGGTTCTTTAAATTGTCCATTTTTTTTTAATGCCTTGCCATTGAAACCACCAGGCTGCTGTACTACAGTCATATAATAAAACTATTCATAATACTTTCTCTTTGTTAGGAATACATTTGGTGTCACTGCTCACCAGCAGTTTATGAAACAGATTTCCCATTTTGTCAGCTCAGCATATGGTGTTCAAAATCTGATTCTTAGTTCTTTTTTCTGATATGGGGTGGGGTAGAAGGACATAAACAGCTATTAAAAGCATACTTCCCATGACTTGCTTAAAAACAAGAAATAAACCCTTTCATCATCATTTGCTGTTTTGACTAAAAGGTGAAAGTCATTTATTTTTTTTCCTTGTGAGGCTCCCTCACTTATCAATAATCTCAGTTTATGTCTTCATTTCTCCCATAAGAAGAATGTATTCAGGACTGGGAATTTGGTGTATATTGAGAATGTGTTTGTATTAGAATTTTGAGTTGTTGAATCGTGAAAATTTGCCAAAATATCATCAAGATTTGGAACAAATTAATTATCAAATGGAAATACAGGAATAAGCAAGGTAATACATCTGTATATGCATCCTAGTTTGCAGAATGCTTTTAGATTAGATCTGTATTGGAATATGTCTGTTAATGGAGCTTAAGAGCACATTTACCTGTCTTGCAGCTGTAGTCAATTGGTCACCCATGGTCTCTGCAAAGTCTGATACATTTCTGTTATTTGCACTAGTCCTGGCAGCTAGACACCATTTAAAGGCAGAAGGAGAAAGGAGAAGAGTATAGTTTCAGAGTATATGACAAGTGAGCTCTCTGAAAAACATCCTGCAGCAAATTAGCTGTATCTAGCTCCTGGCATCTGATGATTCTCTGTAGCTATAGTGCTAGGGCCATGTGACTAAGACATCTCAAACTTGCATTTCTTGCACAGCTTTGTTGTTTGGAATTTAAATTCATCAGTAAGATAATAAACCAGAGCTGATGGGGCATGGACACACATCCCACTTGAGCCATCCCTGCTTCTGGTTGGCCTCTTAGTAGAGGGACGCTAGCGTGACAACTTTAGTGAGTGAGGTGAAGACAGGCTGAACCTGTTTTGGCATTGGCTCGGGCCTCAGGACTGAGGTGCACCATGAGGCTCTGCTTACAACCTGCAGTGACAGAAAGTACGGTGCTGACATTAAACAAAATGCTGAGAGAAAAGGATTGACAACTATTTTATTGTCTCCAGGAAGGGATCTGATTTCTCTTGTCTGAAAATAGTTGTGATTGGTAGAAGGTTTGGTCAGTATAAAGAAATACATGAGTATATTCTCTATCTTTTCATTAACAAGAAAACAAAAATGTTTGGCTTTTTTTTTTTTTTTCCTGGTATCTCATTTTTCAGTGTGTTTTTTTCCCCAAATAATCAGCATGAATTGCAGGATTTGTGTTGTTATGTCACTCCTTGTATAGCCTTGTCCGGTTGAAACATTTACAAGTCTTATCAAACACAAGGGCTCTGGTGCCAGTGTTTATTTATACAGGGAGCCACCTTATCTGTCTCAATTTCACATGAGTTATGTTTTCTTTTTCCTGGTGGCCATTCTGTCATACCACTCCAACTAGGCCATAGCATTCAAAGCAAAAGGCTCACAGGTCAAGCACAAATCCCCTTCTAATATATTTTTCTCTAAGGTTGCTGGCAAATATTTGCACACTCAAGGACAATTAGGTTTGATTAGGAAAACTACTTATATCCACATTCTGAAGTGCCATGGTTGTGGGCTGGGAAACGCAGTACAGATGTGGCCAAGGTATCCAGCAGGTTTGTTTGATGAGGAAAAAAGCCTTTAGCATTTTTTGGTTTTAATAAATCGTATTAGGACAAAGCAAAGTTGATTGCAACCCCTTCCCTCCATCCAACCCCGTTGCTACTTCTGTTATAAAAGAAAAGATAACCAGTTAAGCGCATTCATGGCAGGAAAGAAGCAAAATGGTAGAGGAAAGTCAAAGAGTTTGATTTTTTGTTTTAATAGATAACAGGGATTATTCTTTACCTGCTTTGCTCTGATCGTTAATGAAACATGTTGAACTCCAAGGAATAGCATGAGAGTTAATGTCTTTGTCAATGATATCCTTAGTACTCATGACTCAGAAGTCCATAGGTCTCCATGCAGAACACCTCCATGGGTAAGAGAATATTATTTCTTTTCATATATATTTGTTTCCTGCTGTTGCTTCATATATATCTGAATTCTGCATTGTGCTAATGCTCAGTTATTGGAGGTTGCTATCATCAGCCCTTGGGAATTGAATTGTAAAGATTTTTCTGTTCTGACTGATAGAAACAAGTTATTTCATGGTAGTGAGAGCAGCACATTACACCATAAGGAGGAGCTCAAATTCAGTGCAGAGTGAAGCATATTTCTTTGCTTCACATGTTCTCTGAAACCTGTCCTGTTGCACAGAAGAGATGGCGGGATATCCATCCAGCATTGTTCACTGTGATTTTGTAATGATTAAGTACAGGAGTCTATGATTTGGTAAACTTGTTAAAACCAATCTGTAGGGTGCAAACATAAAATACGATCTATAGCCTGAAGGATTTTAATTCAAACACTTATTCACAAAGAGAACTTCTAAGTAGTGTGTTAGAAGGTGCTTATCTGGCTATCTTGAAATATACCCGCAAGTTTATGAACTATCCTAGGAGTGACACCAGTATGGGCTGAATCCTGCTTCAGAAACTGCAAAGATACTGTAGCAAACTTGTAGCAACGTTTCTATTTCTAGTTAGTAGATTAGGGTTACACATTTATCCTTATTTTTAAGTTTGCAGCCTCTTTAAGTAAATCTGTGAAATACTTTCACCATCCTCTTTCTGTGCCTTCATACTAGGCCCCACATGCATTTGTGATTTAATTAATGGTTCCCATTATTAATCATTCTGTGAATGACCTGAAGTTTATTTGTTTCTAATGTATGCGGTCCCTGTGGTTATTAATCAACTAAGAAAGAAATCTGAAAATAAAGTAATAAAATGGAAAGGTGCCAAAAATTTCTGAAACTATAATGTAAAAGTGAGGCAGTCAAAAAGCCAATGTATGCTATAAGACACTTTATTATGAATTGTCAATAAATATAACAATCAAACTTCCAAATCTCTGGAATCCTACTAAGGTTACACGCTCTTGTGTTATAAAAGGGATTTAGTGCCAATGAAAGGCACACTGCAGAATGATGCTGCCTTCATGCAAGACGGATGTGCAGTATCAGCAGTGAGCACTCCCACACTATTTAGGTGTGAAATGGTCTGTAGGCTTGTAAAACTAAATGGGTTTGTGAAAAAATCTGTTTGTAAAGGTGCCACAACTGTAGTAAGTCAGCCCAGGAATGGCTCTGAGGCCTTTCCTAGTGCCTCCTGGCAACTCTTCTTCAGCAAACAGTTGTAATCTTCTTCCTGTGCTACACTTCTTTTCCCCATTGGAAATCTTTATAAATTTGGGGGGAGTTGTTCCTTGCCTTTTCCTAATTGCTAACACGAAGCTTACTAGTTCCTAGGCTACTCTGTGGACACAATCTCTTTTGGCACACCGCAGCATCCCAGTATTTCTGAAGCCTGTGATGGCAATGGGTACTTTTATACAGTTAGGGGTAGGGACACTGCCTAGTCCTTTGGCAGTGTCTCATTGATCCTCTGGATAGTTCACATCCTTTTGTAGTAATTTCTATATCCAAGTTAAAGTTCTTTCTTGTTTTCTTGCCACTGGCAGCATTCACTTAAATATTTAGCTAAGGGAGGCTAGAGTCCTAAAGTCTCCACTGCTACCCAGAGTCCCTAGCTGCCTCTTATACACCTTTACCATTGTAGTTTACCTTTTACCATTGTAGTTTACCTTTCACCATTGTTTCAAGCAGCTATCTGGACCAGAGCTGACAGCGGTCTCCCAGTCACTGATGCCTCTGTAGCAAACTGCTTGCTTTGCACAGTACTTCTGTAAGCTAGGGTAAACTAAACAAGATTGCATTTTATTTTATACAGCTTTTAGCCACAGCCTGCTCCTGCCAGCTGGCCTTAGAAGCCTTGTTTTCCATCACCTGCAGTTGGTTACACTTGTCCAGTCCAAGATTTCTGCTTATCATTGTTGTTTTGATGATATTGCATCTGGCACTGCTGTCCAACTGGAATCAAAGCAGTCATTCAATAGTATCACTTCAAATATGGCAGCTGAATGGTAGGTGACTGACTTCAGTTGTGCATATGCTTTGAGAATCTGCTTTTACTGAAACTGCTCTGCAGATATCATCATCCTCTGAATTAAAGCCCTCTACATCTTTGGCCTGTGTATGCACTGCTCACACCTTTCTTCCTGAAATAGCTGCAGCATTGAGGTTTACAGATGGCCTTACTTCACATCCTCCTTGCACCTCTCCCTCTCTTGTTCTTCACAGTTGTCTTTTGCTTATATTTCTTTGTGTGGGGTTTGGTTTTTTATGAGTTGTTTAGGTTTGTTGTGTTTTTTTTTTTTCCTAAACTGCAACTTTTCTGTTTTCTGTAATCATTTATGTGGCCCCAGTGGGGTGGCAATATTTGGAGATGCCTCCCTGGAAGTATAGCATTGCTGTCTCAGCAGACTCCTGCTGCAGGGATCCTAGGTTGGTTGGGTCTTCTCCAGAATGACCAGCAAGGGAGAAAGTTTTCACTTTTGAATTTTGAAGTTCTTGTTACTTATTTTCATGTAAGTACATGATAGGTCTCTTCTGGCTTAATTTGCTTTGGATCACAATGCTTACTCAACAACCAAGATGTCTGGTGTTTCTGTTACTGTTCTTGATCAGTAGTGTTGACCTTACCTTTCCTCTTTTTCTTCCCACTGTGATGGCTAACTCCCTTTCTTCTCATTTTCAGTTCTTTATCTTTTAGCAGCTATCACTAGTTCTGTATACAGACTTTTTTTCCCCCAGATTTGTTTGTGCCAGATTCTTTGTTAGAAATCCAGCATGACCAGTGGTCTGAGTCAGTCTATGCTGATCACCTCTGCCTTGTTGTGTATCTCACTAGGCTGCCTCCACCACATTTCACATACCAGATGTTGGCTCATAAAACAACAGGGTTTCATGCTGGTAAATCAAAGCTGATTTTTATTTATCAGCTTACTTCAGAGGTGCTGCAAATGAAACATAGACTCCACCTACAATATATAGGTTGATGTAATGGTTCTTCCTTCGGATTCTTCCCTCCTTTTTTGTGTTTTATACAGTTCAAGTCTTAACAGGGAGAACGTATCTAGGGCAAAGACAGTAGGTTAAGCTCTGTTTTCCACGAGTGTTTGGTACTTTTGCAAACAGCATGATTGCTCTTTCTAGGAAAGCCTGCTCACTGTGCACCTGGACAACAGCCTGAGTCTGTGCCAGACAGGCAGGCATCCAGATGAATATCACATCAGTGCAAGTGTGTTCCTAGAGTCATACAACTGTTGTGTATTGTTTTTCTGTTCTGGGAAAATTTTCCCTCTCTTTTCCCACTCTCTGGAAAATAAACAACCAAACCAACTAAACCCAACCAAAACACGCCTTTTCAACAGGAAAAGCATTTTAAAATCTGTTGGGTGAGAGGAAGCCTGGATGCAGGAAGCCTGGGTTTAGTCCTTAAAGCTGCTACAGAGCTTCACTGACATAGTCTAAGGTATGTATGCCTGCCACTTACTAGACCTCCTCTGTGAGATGATTCCTAGACATCACTGTTTCCTATTGTAAGTGGTTTAGATTAGGTGGTGATATTCTTTGGCTACTGGGGTAGCAAAGTCTCAATATAGAGGCCCCTCAAAGCAGGCCTCTCCTGCTTTATATAAAAATGTGGCCAGAGAGAAACAAAAGTCAATCCAGACTGAGGAGGGATCGTGTTTTGGAGCTTGGAGGTTGGAGCCTGCTGGATCTCATGAGACTGATCTTGTGCCATAAAGAAATCAAGAAACGATGATGGTGAGTGCACATCAGTGCTGCTCTTCTCAGCTTCAGAGGTGGCTGCTGGAAGTCAAAACCAGTATTTTCAAAGTGCACTTTTGCTTTACCAGTGAATGTAACAAAGCCTGTTACACAAGATCCACAAGCCCAGCAATGGCTGAAGAACTTTGACAGGGGGTTGAATATAATTCAAGTCAAGGTAAAACTGTATTTTTTACATAACGTATGCAGTGCCATGTGTATGCAGTATAAAAAGTGCCACACAAACAAAAAATGAGTTTTGCAGTAATCCCCGAGAAATACTTTTCACCTCATTTTAAGGCATGGAAGATGCACATGGTGGATATGGACGCTGTGCAGGAGGTTTGTGATAGGTTTATTAGTCTGCATTTTACTTAGAAATGTAAGCCAAACAGAAGGGAAAGGGAGAAGCAAAACACGGTTTGATGGCTTGAGCACTGTTAATAGAAAACAGTTATTTAAGAATTTCAAATTTTCTCTTTTTTTTTCTATATTTTGGTTTGGTTATGCTGCATTTTAATAGCATCGTAGAGCTGATATATAGCTTAAAATGAGAACATCAAAAGAGTCAAGAAAAATAGAATTCCTGTTGACTTTTTGCCTATACTTATATATATACTTATATATACACATATATATACTTATATATACTTTGCCAAAGTAGTGCCAGTGTCAGACCTGGGAACAGGCTGGACAAAAAACAGGGGGGTGGGTGTAGCCATATGTAGGGAGTTGCTTGGAATTCATCATCTTCAGCTATTCAAGTCATTATTCCTCATTGTGGGTAAGCAAGGGTGGGAGGGGGAGAGTGAGAATTAAATATGCAGTTTTATTTAACGGAAATGTTTTGAAGGTGTATGGAATTCTTTGTGAATAATTCATGCTCTTTAAGATCAGAAGCACTCAGACAAAGAAAAGGTGGGGAATTCTGCTGGGATGTGCCAGTTTAGAAACAAAGCAGCATTCTTGCTACATGTAAATGCTGCTGAAACAGGATGGCTGTAACTGCGGGGGGGGGGGGGGGAATCTTTGTTAAAAAGTCTGTAGCAATATAGATGATCTCTTCTTCAGAAAGTAAACTATTCATTCTGTCCTTGATCAGGTCCAGTTAACATGTATTTGTGGCCCACAGCTGTTTCTCCATAACATGAAAGTGGCTCACAGGGAAAAAAAAAAAAAAAAGTCAGTCTTGGGGAAAAGAGCATCAAAAAAAGTCACAGTGTAGTTCTCCATCTTATGGTCCTGCCAGGTATCTCTGATTAAATAACCCTTTAATTACTTTGGCACTAACAAGTTAGTGGAACTGTTGGAACAAGTCCAGAGGAGGGCCATGAGGATGGTCAGGGGACTGGAGCACCTCCCCTATGAAGATAGGATGAGAGAGTTGGTGCTGTTCAGCCTGAAGAAGAGAAGGCTGCGTGGAGACCTCGTAGCAGCCTTCCAACATCTGAAGGGGGCCTATAGGGATGCTGTGGAGGGACTCTTTGTTAGGGACTGTACTGAGAGGACAGGGGGTAACGGGTTCAAACTTAAACAGGGGAAGTTTAGATTGGATGTAAGGAAGAAGTTCTTTACTGTGCAGGTGATGAGGCACAGTAAAGGAATGGGTTGCCCAGGGAAGTTGTGAATGCTCCATCCCTGGTGGTGTTCAAGGCCAGGTTGAACAGAGCCTTGGCTGACATGGTTTAGTGGGAAGTGTCCCTGCCCCTGGCAGGGGGGTTGGAACTAGATGATCTTAAGGTCCTTTCCAGCCCTAACTATCCTATGATTCTATGATTTATATTTTTCTTGCCTCTCTTGGTACATTGCTCTACTTATTTTTTTCTAGCAGATAAGACACAAAATTTAAATGAAAAAGGAAGAGAAACATTGGAATGTGCTTTGTATTTGAGGCAATTGAACAGAAGTGAGTGTAGCATGAACTATAGGGTGAAGCCTGGGAGAGATGGGTGACAGCTCTGTCACCTCATGCAAGCTTTTATATGCTTGCTTCTGTAAGCCTGCCCTAGCAGAGTAATGTAGGTATTAATTAATATTCTTTCCTATATCTGTAGATAGAGACCCTGGTCTTGCAGAGCAATCCAAAGTCAATGGGAATCTGCTGGTGCTTAAAAATGCATTCTTCTGGTGTGAATAGCTGTGACTTTGTGGTATGCACAAATTTTCCCCTGGCTGCTTGCTGCAGGGTATGGTGAGCAGTTTATCACTCCTGGGGATCCACTGACAACAGACAGACTTAAAGCTTTCTCTCATTTGTCACTAGAGTTCTAGCAAGGCTTTCTGCTCTCCCTTTAGAGGGAATGCATGAAGCAAAGCATTGTCTAAAATTGGTATTTCTTTCTATGTTTTGTGGTGCTTTGGTGACTTCTGGATCATCTGCAGATCCCTTTCATCCAACATTTTTAAGTTCTCTGAAAAATGGATGCAAACTCCTTATGTTCAGCATCCAGAAGCTGAAATACTTCTGTAAATCACAGAATCAGAGTCATGTAGATTGGAAAAAACCTTTAAGATGAAGTTCAACCGTTACCCAGCACTGCCAAGGCCACCACTAAACCCTGTCACTAAGGGCCTTGTCTACATGGCTTGTGAGCACTTCCCGAGACAGTGATTACACCACTGCCCTGGGCAGCCTGTTCCAGTGCCTGACTGCCCTGGGGAGAGACTTCCCCTTAGACTGGAGGAAGAAATTTTTCCTAATACCCAGTCTAAAAATGCTCCTATATACAAGCAGAGTCCTCCTTCCTATGTGTGCACTGGCTATTAGCATGTCTTCTCTTGTTACAAGGGATGAACACCTTTGGCTATATAGATGATGCATAGACAGAGGGTAAGAGCATGGTATGTCCAGTTATACCCTAATGCCAGGACATTTTCACTACCTAGATTACGATATGACACTTGACTGAAAAACCAAACAGAACAGAAATGTGTCAGTCTTTTAAAATATTGCTTTACCACCTGTTTGTTACTTTTTTTCCAAACATATATAAATAAAGCTATACTTTGGGGGTGAGGTTCATCCAAATCCAACTGTCTGAGCACTAAGCCATTTTTGGAACTGCCGCAGTGTGCCCTGCACCACTTCTGTTCCATTTTACATGCATGCAGAGAAGGTCAAGCAGTGAATTAGCAGACAGCTTTGATGGTGCCAAAGACAACAACCTGCTTCAATACCTTATCAAATAATAGACTATAAATTATGTAAGCACTGAAATGCCAAGCAGCAAACAGCATTTCCACTGCTAAATAGAATCACCAAATCCATTAGAAACTGCTAACCCTGATGATGAATTTATTTTGAGGAGTCTGAGCATTAACTCTTTGCCACTATCCTTCTTTTTTTTCTGCCTCTCTATCAAATGTGCTAATTTTTTGATCACATTCCGTTATTATGTGATTCTCCACCAAGCCCTGTCTCCAACATGCAGAATCTGTGTTTTGAGTCATGTTCAGACCATAAGCTGCAAGATGGCTGAGGTAGCTCAGGAGGAGAGCACCACATAGGAGCAAAATACTGAGTATGAAAAGTTCAGGAGTAAAATGCCCCAAGTTGGAGCTGGCAGCATGGACATGTAATCCTTTCTGAGCTGCTTAGCTCCAGACTTTCCATAAGCAGATGATGGAGAGGTGGCAAAGCTACAGGCTGTGCATGTATCAGTGTATTACCTCCTGGCACAGATTGTGCAGCCTCTGGGAGATGGGACCCCCAGCTGGCTAGGGATTTGAGAATCTGTGGTAGTAAGTAAAAGGAGATGGAAACAAAACCAAACAAACATAGATGTAAATGGCAGATTTTATTAGGAATTAAACTCTCTTTTATTATTTTTTTTATGGAGAAACATGGAAATAAATAAGACAGAATAGAAATTAAAAAAGCTTCGTACACGATTCTTCTACACCCTATGCCCTCACAAATCAATCTGTATTTGTAGGTTTGGTTCTTGTTACTTTATAAATGTCAGCAAACTCTGCCCAGCCTCTTCTATGTCCTGGGAGTCTTTCTTCCCCTCTGGAGCTTCCCTGCTTGGTTGCAGCCTTCTCTCCTGTGGCTTACTCAGATCTTCCCCAGGGAAAACATCATCTTCCCTCCCTTCAAAGGTCTATTCAGGTCCTATCCCCTTACAAGAATATAAAACTGAAAACAATGGGAGTGCTTACCAACCAGTGTATTGAGTGGTCTGCACTCAGGTTTTTGCTGATACCTCCCACCAGTAGTGATGATGCTTGCAGTATCTGGCATACTTTCATGTAAAACAGGTTTGTGGCAGTGGGCATTACAGTCCTAGGAAAAGTAAGTGCAATCCAGTGCAAAATAATCTAATGCAGTACCCTTAGGAAGAGGTACAGCTGAACTCAACTGAAACTTCTCATTCCCAATGTCAAATTTTAAGCGCATTTGTTTCTGGGAATGAAGCAGTCTTGTTAGTAAAAGCTTACTGTATCCAAGTCTAGTCAAAGGAATCTTTTAGAAGTATCCTTCAAAGGGTGGGATTTTATCTGAAAACTTGGTTTTACAGAGTTTGCAGATGCTGTGGCCAGATAGCGTTCTGCTAATACAGTTGCCAGATACACAAGGGCAAGGAGTGCCATATATGCAAAACACCATTATCATTTATTGACAAAATGTCTCACAGACTCAATGGACTACATAAAAATCAGGCCAAAGCAAAACAAAAAACCCAGGGTAAATATTAATGAACAAAAAATCCATAGTGTAGCACAGCAGTTGGTCCCTGTTTAGGCTTGGCAAATAGAATGAATATTAGGTACATAGCAGGACTCAGAGGCAATTGCAGTGCTCAATAGGGAAATGTTGTAGTAGTTCACATACTGTTTCTATACAGGCTGCTATTAGTGCATTATTTTGCAGGACCACTAAAATTCAGTGGATCATTATCAAAGGATAAAAAGCATAAAGTTAAAACAGCGAAAGTAAGGGCTCAAGTCATTTGACTCTGAATATTTTACTTGCAAAGCTTTTTCTTTCAGGGAACTCTGCAGTTCTTAAAAACATCTTTTTCCTTTTCATGACCAATCTAATGATTTCTGTGCTTGAGATAGTTTGCCAGTTATAATGCTTAAGGCCGGGCTGTGGTTCTTCCACATCCTTATTCAGTTGGTCTTGCATCGTTCTTGTGCAAGTAAACTTGAAGTGAATGATCAGAGAAACATCTGGTTTTCTCTCGTATACTCCATGCATCAAGAGACCAGAGGTGGTCTTTCAGTTGTAGTGTGCTCAAAAGTAGATTTGCTTAACAAAGGAGAAGAAAAAAAGAAAATACTTGCACTGACTTCTTTAAAAGAGGGGAAGCCTCAAACCAAGGAATATTCTCAAGCCTGTATCCAAGTTTAAGCATTGAGTTTGGTATTCATGAAACAATTCAAATGCATAAAATTAGATACACACTTGGCAAGCAATGATTTCAACTCTTGGTAATGAACCACTGTCCTTACGTGAATCTGGAGGCAGTGGAGATGTATGACTCAAAGCTAACTACTAGAAAGTTTCTCCGATCTCTAGAATTATCAGTACTAACATATTTTAGTGTTGTAACTTCCATGCCAGACATTGAGTGTATCAGGGAGAAAACTTAGGAGATTTGCTTAAATAAAGTGTTCCAGTTAACACAATAGAAAGTCTTCAGCTACTGTAGAATTGCTGATTAATTTAACTCATAATTGGCCGTCGTAGGTCTCACATGCCTAAAACTGGTGACAGTATTCACACCGAGGATCTGCTATTCTGTCTCCAGGAGTAATCAAAAATGGACACCTGAAGAAAAGGAAGAGCAGGCAAACCGATGTGATACCTTACCCAAAATATTCTCTCTGCCTCCAACTTCATACAGCTATAGGGATTTCCTAAGTCTTTTGTTGCATGTTCATTTGGCAACCCTAAATCATCTCTCTTCCAGGTATTCATCCAGTCTTTCCTTGAACCAGTGTCCACTCTTGCACTCACAGTGTATTTTAAGAAGGAATTACATGGGTCTGCTATCTGTTGTGTTAAAAAAACCAGCTCTTCTGACTTCATCTGATGCCCCTTAGTCCTTGGAATGAAAGGACATCACTTCCATGTGACTCCTTATTTTGTTGTTGACTTGTACCAAATTCTTCTAAATTACTCTTTCTTCCAGCTTTGTCACTTTGACCCCTATATCCTAGCTAGTTTTTTGCTCAGGTCAGAATTGTCCCATTTCTCCAACAGCTATTTGGCTTTCTTAATAGCCTTTTATGAAGGATTTTGTCAAAAGCCTTTTGGAAACACTAATAAACTGTATCAACTAGATCCCCTTTTTCTGCAGGGATCTGTAAGGCAGGATTTCTCTTTGCAGTTACAACTCTTGTCATTTTCCATGCTCTGTAGCTGCATTCTTTATTACAGCTTCTAGTTTGCCCAGTGTTGCCATCACAGTTACAGGCCTGCAATTTCCTGAGGTCTCCCTGGGAATTTTCTTACGGGTTCACATTGCACCCATTTTGTAGATTAGAGAACATTTCAAGTAGTTAATAGGCTTACGTATTGTCCTTAATAACTCAGCTAAATGACTCGAGTTCTTTCAGAAATCCTGGAGGACTACCATTTGGGTTTTGTAATAGGTTACCACTGGAGGTGAGGTTAACCAGTACCATTGTATTATCTGCCCTCACTGCCTCTCAGATTCCTCTGAGCACATAGCAGTCGTTGTTGTTAGCCTCAGAGAGCAGGCAGTAAGACATACTTCCTAAGGGATGTCCTTATCTCTGGAAGGTCCATGGATGTGGCCCAGTGGGATCATTTCCCCTGTTTGTTCTAAAATGCTGATACTGAAACTAATAATCCTCTACAAGCATCTCCCTATCCTCTTCCTGGGAAGAAGCATTTAAACATAAATGGAAGAAAAGTTGAATGGTGGATCTTTCCTACGTCAGACCTGACCCTGCCCCATGCTGCACCATAGTTGGTTCCCTTTTAGGATGGCATCTGGCTTTCGAAGTGGACTGAGCCGAGAAGCCATGTACAGCTGGGGTTGTGGATCTGCTCTTTCAAGGTTTTTGCAGAATGGAGTGGGTTCAGAGTTCTGTATTTGAGAAATGTTTTGGTTTGTTGGTTGCTTTTTTGTATGAATCTGGAACTCTGATCTCATCGTGGGATCTGAAGATTAAGCAGGAGCAAACAGTGCATAATCCTCTTCCTTGTCCTGCTGCCAGAAGTGTGCCACATTGCCCTATGACAGATAAGTCAGAGACAGAGAAGAAAAGGGATGAAACAGAAGCTATTTACAGATGCAAGGCTTAACTTTTGTGCTATCACCTCCATACATGGCAGAAATGCCACCTTCTCCTACACGTATTGGAGAATGCTCCATACAACAGCTGTGGCCTGTCAGTGACAAAAGCCAGAGTTTGTAGTAGGATGTGTAAATGTGAATATTGGCCACGATGAGCTTTGGGAACTTTTTTCCTACTGGAACTCATGTGTTTTCTGCCTAGAAGCTGGATGACTTGCTGGTGCTCTGTTAGCTAATGCTAGCTTTAGATCTGGCCTTGAAGGCCAAATGGCTATCTAAAGGTTATATTTAGGCTGGGTTTATGTTTCTCCCAAAGCTTTATATACCTCTCTAGTGACTCGATTGTTTGTTAGTCATCACTTTTCTTCACACATAGGTATGCCTACTGTTATGCCAAAACAGCAGGTTTGCACAACAACCATGCAGAGACTAAAGATCTTAATTTCTTAAAGTGGACAGGGGATTTCCCTCAGAGAGTCTTTTTTAGTCATTTTCCTCCTCATTCAAAACTCAGTCCTCTTCCCACAGTTCAGTGTCACTGCTAGCATTTGATAAAATCACTCCTATAATGAATTTGAATTGAGATATATTAGGATGACCAGTGGTTAATGGCTCAACTGTAACTACGCCTTAATTCAGCTCTTGGGTAACAAGTGAGGTAAGAATAACTCCTTGTCTTGTGTTCTGTGCTACCCGAGGTTCCTGCAGGCAATCATTATTACCTGCTACTTCATACACTGGCCAGGTAATGCCTCGCAATTAGGCCTTAAGAGCAAGTGATGGAAAGCTCTCTATAAAAGCTGATTATATTAGAGCCCAGCAATATATCTGTACCACCATTCTCTAAGATTTGCTGCCTTTTTGATGTCTCACTGTTGCTGCTCTCATCCAGAGGCAAGCTGTTTATTCTGACTGCTGCAGGCCAAATCTTCAGCAGCAGTGCTCTGGCATAGCTAAACTCAAGTCAAGGGAAATATAGCCTGGCTCCTTCTTACTTATCTCTCTTCATATTCCATAATGTTAGTTGTATCTTATTGGTACTTTTCCATTTCTTTTGTTGCCACATTCATCTTCAGCTGGTATAAATAAGATATCAGCATTAACTCAATGAATCTATTATTGCAATTATGTCTGTTTCATGGTTTTGCATACATGATGAAATTTATATAGGGGCTGCACATAGAAAACCTTGATAAATTGGTGAATGTCAGCACAGTTCAGCAGTAAATCTTTGCTGACCCTTATGGTTACACTGCCATGCATGGAAAGGATGGACACCTTAAATTGGTTCCAACAGGAGCCCCATGTACTGAGTAGAGAGAAACTTGGCTCACGCAGAGTAGCAAACAAGCATAACTGGCTCCTGAGGACAGCACTGCAAGCCCAGGCTTAAGATAATGCTGGGGTGAGGAATCTATAAGGAAATTTTCAGCCTTCTTGCATTCTGTAAGAGAGCATTCAAATGTGGCCAGGAGCCTTCTTTCTACTTCCCAAAACTATTGTGCTTTGGAAGGGTGCAAAGCAATGTTCTTTTGCTTTGTATATAAACAAGCAACAGTAATGTCCTTCAGGATGGCAATGCAGTGTTTGCTTTCTCCAAGGGCACACTGCACATTACTTTGCAAGCAGAGACAGTCTCTTTACCCATATGCCAGGCCAGTCAGGAGTTATGAGAGTAAGATTGGCTAGCACTGAGAATGAACTGATGAGTCCTAATGAGATTTCTGCTCAGCTTGGAGCACATGCAGGTTGGGCTTGTAAAATGCCATGTAGGTACTTTTTTAAGAGACACAGTGCAAAACCTCACCTGTTAGTCTCCAGGCATTTTGAATTTCATCTGGGCTAGCACTAATAAGGCAAAGTGTGGTCTTCATCAATTGGTTTGGCAGCATTCAACAGGCTGTGCTTTGCCTTTGCAGTGCATCTCAAAAGCAGCAACCAGCAAAAGTAAAGTAGTTTTGCAGCCTTCCACAGGCAATTTGGGTTTGGGTTGTTGTGCCTAGATTGTTGTCAGCTTAGTCCAAAAGTTACTTGTTTTTTTTCATCTCAGACAGATGTAACGCAATAGGATGTGTCATTTGTTGATAGATTATATTATGCTAAACCATGTCATGTGAGTCGAAAGGATAAGGAGAACTGTAGTAGAGGCAAGAAAAATGAAATATTTTGGTGGACTATGGCTTTTCTTTCTGCTTTGAGTTCACAACGTTCAATAGATTTAATCTTTTTTAGGTATCCAACATTTTTCTCAGCTAACCCATCAGTGAACCTTATCCTAGCATTGTTATAAGGGTGGCAGCAACCAGAAGAGCCTTTCTGAGCGGAGGCCATGTAATCTGTCAGGGTGTGCCAGTGAGCAGGCTAATGCAAATCTGTTAGCACATTTGTTTCCTGCACAGGTCATGATCTTCTGGTGCGGTGGCCAGGTTTCAATCTGGGTAGCTGTACATCTGTTAGGACTTCAGCTGTGGCTTGCAAAGTATGTTTGAATCCTTTGAATAGCAAGTAAGTCCTATCTAAATATCAGGTGTGATGGAGTGTTAGAGATAAGGGGAATGTGAGGTGGGATGTGAGAGAGAGGAATCTCCTTGCATCTCTGTCCTTCCCTGGCGTATGCCATTGAGTTCCCCAGGGTGCGGGCAGCAGCATTGCTTCTCCATTGCCAGGTTGGATGTGCAGAGAAGCGCATGTCACATGTGTGAAGTGGCTGCAGATGGGCCAGAGGGGTGTTGGAAGTCCTCTGTGTGTGTTTGCAGTGTGGGGTCCTAAAGCACAGCTTCCAGGCTTAGGCACATCGCTGTGGGTATATACTTGTGCACAGACCTGCACCTCCCTGGGGTCTGTCTCCAGGGATCTCTGCTCTGCAGCCTGGTGGATCTACCCACCACCAGGCTGTGGATGTGCCATTAGTTTCCCTGACTCTTAATCAGCACCATCAGTAAAACGATGCTAGAGGCCTTTCTGCGCTATAGAAATGGGGATTAAAATGTGCATTAGAATTGACAGTGTTTTGATAACATTGTAATGAGAACTATAAAGTACCCGAGAAAGATGGAGAAGTGTTTTTTTTTTTTCATCATCTGCAGAATCTCATTAGTCTACCTGCCACTGCTTTATTTGCCTTAAGAGCAATGGCAGGACCTTGTTCTCCTTTCGCAGAGAGCTGTGACTGACCTGCTCCCTGTGTGCTGAGAGCACTTGCAGGCAGAACAAGAATTGGAGGCAACTTTCTGTCATCTTCCATGCAATAACCTGCTTCCTGGCACAAAAGGTGTCCAAGGAAAACTGCTCCAAGGAGGAATATATCCTTGGGCAGTCTCATAGCACCAATTCAAGCTTGCTGAAGCAGCTGGAACCTGCTCCCTGTCTATTTTGCCAGGACTCCAGTTGCATAAAGACTTAGACATGCTGAGCTCTCCTGGGCTCAGTTGCCTACTTTTAAGTGCATGTGCCATTTTTCATTACTTTATATGCTAAGGAGCAGATTCTGAATTTTTTAGTCATGTTTGGTAGGACCTTGTTCCATAAATAATCTTGTTAACTTCAGTGGATCTGCATGGGGAAAACGGTGCTGTTCAGCAGAGGCTGAAGAGTCCCAGCAGGAAGAGCAGGGAAGGGCAAAAAGAGGAAATGTGCTGCCAGAGATCAAATCAACATTTAGGCTTTAAGTGACTCAACATCAGTCAGTGAATGCAGTAAAATAACTTTTCTAATTTGCTCTAAAAGCTTTAGCAAGAGTAGGAAAAACCTCAGGTGCCCTTCTAGGCGTGTTTTAAAACAAAGGTGCAATATTCATTTTCACTGTATAGTGTTAAAAAAAGACCTAGGAACTCTCTGGCTCCTAATTATCACCTTAGGCAGCTTATTTAGCCTACCTGTCAGGAAGATAGCAAGTATATGACCCACTGTAACTTCTGCAAAGTAATTAAACCCCTTTTTTAGCCTTCCTCTATCAATATTAATAACCTACACTAATTGCACAATGCTTTCATACCTTTAGTCCCCTCCTTTTTCTTCAGTCTGCTACAGTTGGGCATTTGCATCTTCTGTAGGGGCCTTAACAAACGATAATTTCTTATTTTTACCATTTCCTGTTTTTTTCTTTTTTTTCTTTTTTTGGGATTGTCAGAACAAAATTAATTTCCCACAAGGATATTTACTGCCTTTCATGTATCAGTCAGGGCTCAGCTTTTCCTCTTCTCATGCTGAGATGGTTTCTCCTAAGCTCTCTGAGGTCAAGACAAGAGAAGATAGAGTTTTACACATCGCAGAGAACCTTGAAATTAAAGACATCAGAAGTAGAAAGTTAAGTGACCTATGGTATGCTGTAAGGCTATTTCCATTTGAGACCTCTTTAATGCATTTCAGTGCCTGAAATACTCGTGCAATCTGAATAAATTTCAGCAAATTCAGTTGCTCTGGTCAAACAACAGGTTGCTGGCACTGTCTATAGGCAGGTTGTAAGTACTGGAGGAGTTAACGCATATCATTGTATTTCAGTCATTGAAATTCCTCATGTATGCTCTTCCAGGCTGCTCTCTTTCTTTAATAGGAGATGCTAATTACGTGGCATGTTGGGGAGGCATCATGAGGGTGAAGTTTCTTTAATTCATGTTAATTCAGAATAAATTGTACTTGAAAATATTGTCTTTTGAATTTAAGTGAATAAGAAGTTCAGGTTTGCTGCTAAACTGCATACGTTCCTGGATAGCAGGCTTATGAACTTGGAAATAGTGGGCAGGAAGCATTGCCAGCCTATTTATTCATGCTGATGAACATTTCTCTGTTATTTATGGATTAGAGATTAATAGCTGAGTAGTAGCTTGTAACCATGCTCAAATGGAACTGGCAGTGTAGGCTTGAGAAAAAGGGTGAATAGTCATTCTCTATTTTAAACACCCTGGAGAGGTTTTTTTTTTTTTTTATGAGTCACAAGTAGAATCACAAAAGAATTCAGGTGGAAAGGGGACTTAAGGGGGTCTCTTGGTCCCACATCTCAAAGTGTTGTCAGCTGGATTGTCTAGGGGCTTGTTTGGTCTGGTCTCTTAAAACTCCATGGAAGGAGACACTACCTCTCTAGCAAACTATGCTACTGCTTCACTGTCTTCAAGGTTAAAAATTACCTCCTTATGACTGGTCTGTATGTCTGATTCCAACTCCTGTTCTCCCACCCCACACCACTGCAGTGAGTCTGGGTCCCTCTCTTGATTACCTCCTTGTGGGTGCTGTTATGTCCACAGGCATTCCTCCCCCAGGCTGAACAAGCCCTGGTCTTGCAGCTTCACCTCACAGGGCAAGAGCTGATGGTTGTACCTTTACTGTCTTGGTTTCCTTCCTTGAATTCCCTCCTTAAAGACCTAATAGTGCTTCCCTAGGGAGACTTTGTTAACAGTCTTCCAATACCTAAAGGGGTCGGACAAGAAATCTGGAAAGGGGCTTTTGAAAAGGGCCTCTACTGACAGGACAAAGGGGGAATGGCTTTAAACTGACAGAGGGGAGTCTGAGATTAGATGTTAGGAAAGAATTCTTCTGTGAGAGTGGTGAGGCACTGGCACAGGGTGCCCAGAGAAGCTTGGCTGCCCCATCCCTGGTAGTGTGCAAGAGCAGGTTGAACAGGGCATAGAGCAACCTGGTCTAGTGGCAGGGGGTTTCCACTAGATGAGCTTTAAGGTCCCTCCCAACTCTAACTATTCTATGATACTATGCAATGATGTCTTTCTTCTACTGGGCATCCCAGACTGGATGCAGTACTGTCACTGTGGTTGAACAAGCGCTGAGTTAAGGGGAATCATCACTTCTCTCTCTCTATTACAAGACCTGCTCTCCATCCAGGCAGTGCTCAGCCTGTATTGCTGCAGGAGGTTCATCCTCCCCAGGTTTGGGGCTTTGCAATTGAGGTTCTACTGGTGCTAACATTAACAGTTGTTGTTGTCTGTAGGCAGGTCTACTTGACACTCCAGTTAGGCAGTGTTTCTCTTGCTTTGTATCTCTGGCCTTTGCATATGCTTTGCTGGCTGAGAAAGGTGCTGGGAATGGATATATGATGCAAAGGGCAATTTCGGGCAGGCTTTGGCGTTGCTTGTGCATTATTTTGGTCTAGTCAAACCCACTCATGGACAGTGCAATGAAAAAGTACTTCTATAACTGTGCTTGTACAGACTTGATAGAAACCCCTAGATGGGCTGTGTCTTTTATTATCGATGGGGGATGAACAAACCTGAACCTGGGGAGCAAAATCGGCTGGCAAAGACTGTTCTCCAACTTGAGTGTTGTCTCTTGCATATGTTTCCCAAGGTCCAAAAATACATGAGGTACTTATATCCTTAGATTACTTCTGAAAAAATCATGCAGATAAAGGGCTGGGTGGGAGCTTGTCAGCCATCAAAGCCACTGAAGTATTGGAGCAGAATGAAATGAAGACAATCTTTATTCCCCAGATCATAACACAAGGACATGGTCACTGCTGAGAAGCATCAGCAAAAACATTAGAAGTGTTCAGGGCCCTTCCATGCTGGGCAATGTCCTTCCATACTCGGATAGGCAGGGCTATTTATATCAGATGTTAATTAGGTTTTAAGGACGAGAAGATGGATAATGAGGGAAACAAGAGACACAGTGCCGCTGGTTATTACTGCATTAAACACAACACAGAGGAGCTGTTTATAGAATCATTAGATTGGAAAAGACCTTTGTGATCATTGAATTCAACCATAAACCAAGACTAAGCCGTCAGTCCTGTGCTACCTACATACTGTATATTTTTTTTAACATGGTAACTAATCACGCCGAAGTTTGGAAGTCAAAAGGCAGTCACAAGAATCCCGTGTGAGCAAAATTCCGTCAGATTTCTAATCCTTTCCTTATACTGGCTCGTTTTCTCGAGTGAATGCACTCCCTCTGGTGGCTAATTTGCTATCTCCATTTCACTCTTTAGAGGTGAGAAGCAGCTGGCTTCTCTGCTGAGAGCAATGAACCTTTAGTAGGCTAGTTTAATGTTTTATGCTCTCAACACTGAGGGCACATGAAAAGCCTGGCCCTTAAAATGTATTTAAAAGTAATTACTATTCACGGAAAAAGATGAAGATAAGAAAAAAAAAAAAAAAAAACAAACAAAAAATCTGTTCAGAAAGATTATTTCTGAAAAGGAGCCTAAACCATATTTGATCAGGTAAATGGTCTGCTGGGTTCTGTGATCTGCTGTTTTAAAACCCAAGTTGGTCATTCACAAAAGGTAAATCAATGATGCGTCAAACTTCCTCTTACGAATTTCCTTTTCAGTGTCTACCTGTTACATCTCACATTGCAAGCTTTTCTGGGTAGAAAACTACTTTTTCTGATAACAGCATGGTAGTCAGGACAATAGGTGCTATTGCTACCTTTAAAAACCCATAGGAAGAACTGATTTGCTGGAAATCATCCACAGGGTAAGAAATCTCCACTCTTTGAAGGCTAAACTTCTTTTGGATGTAGTTTGTGTATCATCTGTTCATACAGGAGATTTATTGCCTACACAGTTTTATGAAACACAGTTAAACAAAGGTACAGTAGCATTTATATAGTGGACACTACTCTGAGGCTAGAAAAAGTCTGCAGGAAGTGTATTTACTTAATTAGCTGTCATGCTGTGTTTCGAGAGAGAAACACAAGCAGAAACTGCTGCAAACTTGCTTGCCCTGTAGATTGCAGCACCCTGTAAGCTTCCTACCTTATGAGAAAAAGCTGTTCTCGTGCCTGAGAACTACATTTCGATGCTGTGCCGATCCTGTCTGCACCATGGTGGATGGAATTAGAGCCATTTGAGTATATTTGGAGCATGTTTAGCGAGGGCAAGATGCAGAGACCTGGGGTAGTTCATTTTACTTCCTACTGTGTCCTCATCAATGCAGGTGACAGAGGGGCCTGGGACAGGAGTCACTGCTTGGTAAGAGGGTGGGACCTGCAAAACCCTTCAGTGCTTTCAGAATTAGACTAATGCTAATTCTAGAGGCCGAAGCTGATATTAGAGGCCAGTCCTGTCAGCTAGACTCTGTTACTACTGTGTCATAAAAGATCCGTAGGTGACCATATAACCTTGACTTAACTGTCTACCCCAGAAATCCTCTAATCTCATAATCTATAATGTCATCATTGAATTTCTGTCATAATTCACTTAACTGCATGTCTGTTGCTACAGCACTTCAATTTGGGGAGATTTCTGTTTCCTTACTCAGAAAAAGAGTTTACACTCTCAAGACCAATTTGCCAGCTGGAATATAGTTCTTCTGCAAGGATAAGGCTCTTATAAGTATCTGAAAGCACCATCATCTCTGCATTTATACTTTTAACAGTATGTATCTCAATGACAGCCATCATCACAGTCAGCCATCTCCTTGCACCTAGCATGTGATGCTCTGAAGATGGCAGAGTGCATTGCTGAGGTATATCTATGGAGGCATGATTTTACTTTGAACAAGCCACTGAAGAAAAAGTATGAAACTGATGACACAAAGATATGGAGCATAATTATGACTAGCTTTAAGTAGCACTCATGGATCCCCTGCAACAGGTCTTTTGGGTTTTCAGGCATGGTTGTAGCTCCAACCTTGGTACTCAAGGACTTGTGAGTGCAGCTTCTCCAGAAAGAGACCAAGAGGTATCTTTCATTTGTTCCCCTCGTTTACATGGATATTCTCCCTAAGAGGAGACAATTGTGCTCCTGAACTGGTAGAGAGGATCATCAGCTGATCATCAGAGGACTGTAGTGATGTGGCTGTGTGTCATTTGACAGTCAAATAGAAATGAAGAGATTCCCAGTTCAAAAAGTTAATAGACACCAGAGTCTTTTCTGCAAGACCTTGGATCGTATGTATAAAATAACTTGGAAATCTTTTTCAATCTTCATTTATCCTCAAATGGTTTTAGTGTGGTCTTGCAGTAGTACTTTATCTAATATCAGTGAAATGTCAGTTCTGTTTTGCATAGTAGTCTGATTTTATTGAAATCAATGACAACTGGATATTTCCCTCCATGTCTGATCTCCATGGTATTCCAAGAGAATCTTGGGGTTTGGGATTTTAAAATATTATTTAATAATCATCATTTGATTCTATGATCTCCCTCTTAACTGTTGGAAATCAAAGTGGAGCATTGTCTACTGGACTGATAAAATGGCCTTGCCAGGTAAAACCAGGAAGGAGACAACCTCCTCCTCTAATTTTAATTCATGTTGCTCATGATTTGCTGCTGGGCCTGAGCTGATGTTTTAAAGTCTCTGTTTTACTAACTGTATTAAAATAAGGCACAGTTGGTAGAGTTTTAAAAATCGCTAATAACTGGAAAGATCTCTTGGAGCCCTGGTGATATTTTTTAATCTCCTGACTTTTGCATATAGAAGAACTATTATTACCATCTGAAAGAAACGTTATAGTTTGAACTATGAAGCCCAAAGTTAGTCAAATTACAATGTCTTCGTATCAGTGGAAATTATTTTGACATTCAGAGAATGTTATCACTTTTAAAACTGTGTCATAAATATTACTATCCATTTCATCAGTATAACATGACCGTTTATACTGATGTATGTCAGAATGAAGGGATATGGCTTGCATTCATTTGTAACCAAATGTTCTCCTGCCCTGGATTTTCATTAAGCTTCACCTTTTGTACTTGGGGTTGGCTGTCAGTCTAATTTCAATCTATGGCTGTAGAAACTAGAGACTTGCTATTGGAAAGGCAAAACCAGAAAAGCCTCGAATGAATTGTCTTCCTGGCATTTGTTTAAATCCTAAGGTGTTGAGTTAGTCCAGCTTGCAGTGGACTACAGTAGATATTTTACTAAATGGGTATTTGTTTGACCAGAGAATGGACTTTTGCAGTTTTCATCTCGCTGAGTATAAAAGAAACTGAAGGTTGTAGTCGTTTCAGAAGATCTTGTAGCTCTTAAGTTGTTTCAAAGGAAAGGCTAGGTAGGTGTAAAGATATATATGTCTGTATGCAAGATATGTATCTTATAGCTCTCAGGTGTTTCAAAGTAAAGTATAGGTAGACATACATACATATATATGTGTGTGTGTGTATATATATGATGAAAACATTACTCATGGTTTCTTTACTTGTTTTGTGTCAGTCACTGTCATTCTCACAAAACTCATTCAGACACCTTAGCAAAATGGACTCTTTTACACGAGCAGTTAAGTGAATGCTCTTACAACTCAGTACAAGCCTACCCTGGTTCGAAAGAGATGGTTGTGATTTAATTTTTATTTTACTTTTATTGCTTAAATGGCACTGTTCTCCTTGAGTGGGTTTAAATGAGTGGGGGAAGAATAACCAATATTTGATGATGTTTGGTAAAATTAGGCTAACTCTTAAGGTAGCTTAATTAGTTGAATTAGTTTTAAAATACTTATTAGCTCGTTTCAGAAGCATCTTCATTTTGAGTCTTATTGTAAAGGTGAGAATGCTGGAATCTTTAGGCTAGCACACTTCAGAGAAAAGATGCTGTCTGGTGTCTCATTATATTTGCTTATGCTTTTTGATTATGAGAGAAGAAAAAAAACCAAACAAGTAACAATTAAAAAACCCAGAAAAACAACCTAACAGCTGCTTTTAACAAGATTAAAATCCTTCCCAGCAATGTGAAGTATTGAACGTGAATCAGGCTCCAGTAGTCCCTTAAAATGCATGTGATTTAAGAGCTCAGTTTGAAACAGCAATTTCCAGCTTAAAAAAAAAAGTAAAAAAAACCCAAGGGAAACCATAAAACCAAAAACCCTGGAGGGAAAAAACCCAATCAACCGAACAACAAAACCAAACCAAGACAAAACCCCACCTTTTTATCTCAAAATTCCCATTTCAGGTGTTTTGTAGACCTTCCCTACTTCTGAGTGATATCCGGGTGCAGCATGCCCTAGTGACAGGAAAGGGTTCACAAGGTTCTTTCCTCAAGGATTAATATTGGGAACTGGAAAGACATTTTAGCTGGTTTACCAGTCCATGGGGACTATTGAGATTGTGGCATTTTCTTCTGTTTAGGTTCCTGTAAAGATGCCAAGGAGATCAGAGGAGATGAATCAGCCAGTTCATGAAGAATAATCACAGCTGAACATAGATGTGTTATATAGCTCTGGATTTAGGACTGTATAGCTTTTAACCTATCAAATAGATTATATACCCTATGAAGAAATAACACATTTCTTTTGCCTAGGAGCAGCACAAAAGCAGGGGCTCTTGGATCCACGAAGGGGAGCATATATAGTGCCTATCCTTCTGGGACAAAAGTGCCTGGGCTGTAGACAGTAAAAATGCTCTGTTGTCCCTTGGTCTTACCAAATAATACATGCAAAATAACATAGCTGAGAAGGAAGCAGCTTTTCCCAGTGAGGATACCTAGTGCATCAAATGCGCCCTGGTTAGTTCAGCTAGGCCTGTGATTTCAACACCATTTTAAATATATAAAATACTCTTCTCTTGGAAAATCAGCATTGCTGAACTCCATCTCTGCTGTAAGATCAGGAAGGATCTGAGGCCATGAACTGAAACTTGCTGAGAAGTCGTCTCCCAAGGGCCACAAGGTTCATCCCAGCTCTTGGGCGGGTCTTCCATTCGGGGAGATGGGTGGGAGGTCTCTCACTCCTCCTTTTGAAATGAAGGAGCTGGGCACAGAGCATGAAGGCAGAGATGTCTCCAGTCCTTGCCTGCTTGCTGGTTATCCTGGTGTGCTGCTTGGGATGCCAGCACCATGCCTGCCGCTGCGTGGGAACAGTCTTCATTTGTGAGGAGAGCAAAGTGGTCCAGGTTCCCCGGGACATCCCTGCCAACACCACCGAACTGTAAGTAGAAAGAGGGATTGGTTGTGAATAGGAGCCTTGTGCTGACTCTGGAAACAAACTGCTGCTTGGCAAGCCAAGGGTCGGGTTCATAGGGAGTCACTCAGGAGACTTGCACCAGCTGTTTGGAAAGCACAGCCCTTCCTCCACTGCTCACTTAATTACATCTTGAAGCTCCTCTCTGTTACTCTAATTGTACTTGGTTTAAGATCTCGGTTAAGAAAAGAGGTGGTACTTTAGAATGCAAAGTGCAGCCTAAATTTTAAAGAAGCTTCCTTGGTGCTGTGACAGTATTCTGAAACACAGTCTAGGGTTTCCTTGCAGCTTGTGTAGTGCAACTTGTCTGCCCCAAACAACTTGATGATGAGCGTTTGTGCTTCAGGAGCTTTCTGAAGGATGTGTGCTTGTTTGGCAAGCAGCAACTTCATGTTTTCTTTCTGAAATCACAAAGGCATTGCAGAAAGGACTCTGATAATTCAGAAAGCTATTCTTCTCTATTAGTGGAGCAGTGGGAGAGAGTAAACAATGTAAAGGTACTGTCCTGCATTACTTGAGGAAGGATTTTTCTATCTTAAAGCTTCTCTATGTTTTGCATAAAGTAACATGAAGTAATAACTGTGTTACAGCTGTTTTCTGGGTCAGTAGCACAGGCAAGCAAAAGAGCTTATGCAATGGCAAGTGTTTAACTGTGCAAGCGGTTGTTTTCATTTTCATTTTTTGAAAGCAAATTAGATCCCCTCTTGCCTGCACCCACAACTGCCTGACATCATTATGGCCTAAAGCAAAAGCAACAGGAGTAGTCCTGGATAAACCCTTTGATTTATAACAGAGTGGCAAGTTTGGAGGGAGGGTACAACAAAGAATAATATGTCACTAATGGGACAGATATATCTGTATCCCAATGTTGCATACCACCATATATACCCATGGTTACTATCCCCCAGTTCCCCAGTTTCTAGGGCAGAAGTTTCCTTTCTTTCACAAGGGAGAGTTATTATGCTGACTGAATAAGTAGACTGCAGTGAAAACTTGAGAAAAATATCTGAATTAACCAGAGAAGGTCAGTAAAAGTTTAAATCATTCTCACAACTAGAGGGGAAATAATCCATCTGTGGTTTAGGTCATCTCAATCCTGAGCAAACCGTGCTCCAGGCGTACACTGCTAATTTTGTTTCGTTTTGCTTTGATTGTTTCTTTAGATGTGACACAGTTATGGTTTGCCTTCCAGGGATTAAGCAAAAGCAGTTTATAATTGTTTCTGCAAAGAGGTAGAGTTTTGGGTTGCCAAATAGCACCTGTTACTAACATGGGATTTGTTCACAGCAGATCCGTGGTAACTTCCTGAGGGTTTGTGGAGGATGCTAATTTGTGGGTCCCTCGAGCATGAGTGTGCATTCTCTGAAATAGGCATACTAGAATGTTAGTATGACTGAAAACAGCAAACATTATTTCTTCTGGCAGCCCTGTGCATATACTGTGGTTAGAATCTCTTTACTTGACTCTCTTATTCCACCAATTTTTGGTTCCTTGGGAGGTAATTCTGGTCTCATTCAACCAATACAGGACAGGTTTAGGCATAGCTTAAAAATTCTTCCGTGAAAACTATGTAGAGTTGCTTTGAATGTACCAAATATTAGTGCTACTAAAGCCAGATACATTAGCTGAAGGGTATTAAATCACTGTTTTGGTACCCCAGGGAAATAGCTCTTCACCAGCAGCTAGCTGCAACCACTGGAAGACTATGCCTCTGATATAACAAAGAAAAGGGACAGTATAAGGCAGCTTGGTCCAATTCTGCTTCCAGTCCTGCCGAGTTATGTGAGAGAAATGCTAATATCAGCATCCTGTGATAAAAAGGTGTCTGGAAATCAAATTTGGTCATATTGTATTTCTTATAAAGAGAAACTGCCTTCAACTCAATTACTTCCCTAATCTTTTCCTCGTCCTAAACTGTATCCCCTTGATGTTTAGCCCTTCTTAGCTGCATACAACTGCAGCAGACAGCAGCCGCATGTAGAGATTGAGCAATTGGTTCCTTCAGCCTGACGATTTCTATGCCATGGAGATGATACAAGGACTATCTCTTGAGAATGGAAAAAGCTTGCAAGCTTGGATACGTGACTCAGCTAGTGTAAAGGAATTGTTTAATGTGTTAGTGTGCTAGAGGCTTTAGAGGGAGAGTTGTGCCAGTTTTAGAAAGGAGCAACTGAAACAACTGAAATAATCTATGGCAGAGGCAGGCCATCATTTGACACCCCTCTGTCAAGGTGCTGTCTAAGAGGAAACTGCACCTAAAACAAGTAAGGCCCAGGCTGGTTGATTCTATGATTCTGTGTGGTGTTTTGTATTTTAAAAACCATTCTCTGGCTTCAGTAGGCAGTTTAGCCATCGCCAGAGCAGTTTAGAGGTATGTCATGTAACGTGTTTTCTCCCAAGCATCTGCAAACTGTAAACAGCGAGGTTTTTTACTTGCTATCTGCTTAGGTGTTTTTGTACAGTTGCTCAAGCATGTTTATTTTAAGGCTATCAAGTCAAGGATGAGGAGATGTCTGACCACTAAACAGTGGCTGCTTTGAAATAGCAAGTTCTGTGTTATGTACTGAGTCAGACGCGCTTGCCTGCAACTGAAGCTGCAATTGATGAGAAACAGTGGCTGCAACACTCTTATTGGCAATTGCAATTAGGATATATTCATTTTTAATGCTTTAAAACTCAAAGATGAAATGACATTGAAACTTGAAAGCAGTTACAGTTCTTGCTCAGGGGTTTAAGCTGGTCAATTGACCTTAATCTAGGAAAGATGCAGTATGGAGAGGGTAAAGTAACTTAACAAAATGATGACACATGAAGTTTTCAAGTCCCTGTGTTATAGTGGTTAATCATATAGTTAATCAATAAACCCACATATTACCAGACGGGGATGAGAATATTAGCACAGCGGAACATATTGAAAACATATTACATGCCATCTAAAGCTTTTTTTGTTGTTGCTGTTGTTATTTGAGGGTATTTTGTATTTAAAACAGCTCTGTTTCTGTTAGGGTAGGAAAAGGTCTGCAGCAAGTGCTGTATTCTTCTGTTCCTGAATTTATGATCAGTTCATGCTTTGAAGAAGAAAGCTATGGAGGTTGTTGTATGATCACTGGCTGTATATCTGTGGAGTGCTCCAGCGTTATGCTGCATTCTGGTTTTGCCATTTTCATTGCAAAGATAAAAAGAAATATGCAGAGCATAAGAGAGAAAAGAAATGAAAAAAAGTGATGCTAAAATATAATAAGCTCTGCAGGGGAGATCTCAGCTAGTATAAATTACCACTATATAACTATAGAAAAAATCCAGTTTCCAAAGCTCCAGGAGCTTTTTTTCAACACAAGGAGGTATGCTGCACACAATAGGAGTTGTTTTGAAGTGCAGTACTCTCTGCTGGCTTACTCATGATAGTATGGCAATAAACACACACCTGACTTAAATGGCGACATCTTGATTTATCTATGGAAGATGTATGACACACAGAGAAATCTGAGACCCTCTGTTATATCCCAGCATATCTGCTACCAGACCAAACAGGTTCCTGGGACTGGTCAGCTCCACATCCCGAAATAAAGCCTCTCTGTTAGATATTTTAGGTATATTCTGCTTCAGTTCCTATGAGAAATCAAAACATGACTATTGAATGAGATTATCACCGGTGTTTTTCGACAATTTTTGAGATTAAACTAGTCATTTGTAGATGTTACATTTTCTCGTCTCAAAAGCATCTTCATCTTGGATGTCTCCCCATTCAAATCTTGGTTCATACAGTTATAAACTTTGAGAGTTTGACAGTACTGTTATTCATGAGGTGTGAGCTGGTAAATGCCAAGATTTAGCATAGAGGCACAGCAAGAGATAAAATACTAGTAAGAACAGAAAGAAGTAGTTTTAAACCAAGTGTGGTTAAAATGGAGGGGACATTGCAAGGTAGGATGGAGATACATCTTTTAATTCTCGAACAAGGACATCAAGGCTGGGTTGGACATAGCCTTGGGTGGCATGGTTTAGTGGAAGGTGTCCCTGCACATACAGGGGGGTTGGAACTAGATGATCTTAAGGTCCTTTCCAACCCTAACTATTCTATGATTCTATGATATGGGTCACAAAACAGATCCGAGGAATCATGAATTTATTGTTGTCATGTAGCAGTTGATTTCCTCTGCTCAGAAGAGTATACCATGCTAAACTCTTCAACAGTGTGGATGATTTCCTAGCTTCATTTACTCTACTTACTACAGCTTCTGTATTTCAGATTTTGTTACCTTCTCTTTTCTAATATTAAAGTGTATTAGTTTCATCTCTCATCTCACCTAGGGAAGCCAAGTCGCTTTGGCACTGGGAATCCTACTGGTGCTCAAAGGTGATTATTGGTGGCTGGGAGAGCAGATCATAGTCAGAGCTCTAGGGAAAAGTTTTCAAGGGTTCTTTTATGAGTTTGAAAGAATTAAAGTGCTTATGTGTTTCTGTCTCAGCTTTGCTGAGTTGCCTTCCCATCCTTTCCAGAGGGAGCTCAGGGTATTTATACAGAGAGGGATGCAGAAAATGGGGGCCAGGGTGTGTGTCTGACAGCAAGGTACAAGCAGTTGTACTGTAAGAGCCACCAAAGCAGGACAGCTCATCTGTTATGCCTGCATCTGAATATGGCTTCAGTTCCACTGAGCTTTATAAATGACAGCTTGGGAATTAATCATTTTCTGTATCTGGCCCTTAGCAAAGTCATATCAGCATTGCAGTCCTGAAGAATAAAGCTTATTATCTCCCTCCAAACCCAGGCCATGCCTCTTAAATGAAAATAAAGAAATAAAAAGCTTCTCAAATACTTGATCTTCCCAGCAACATTTCTAAGGTGTAATGGAGAAGAGATATCCAATGGAAGGTGTCTTTAAAAGCTCCAAATTGAATTCCTCTGGAGGGGTATCACACGCAAACTGTGGTGCCTGATAAGCCAGCAGGAGAGAGTCTGGTGTGCAGCTCAAGAGTTTCCTTTGAAGATGCCAAGGGGGTCTCATCGAGCTGGCATGCCACTGAAAATACAGGGTGTGTGGAGAGCTTAAGGGTGAAAGAAGAGAGTGGAGGAGGAATGTCACAAGAACAGAGAGAACGGTTGCACCAAAGAGAGATGCCAAGTGAATATGCATCCTGAAGGGGATAGCTGCCATAACTGCCAGCAGTGTGTATGCAGGGGGGGGCTTCTGCAAAGCCAGACCAATTTATCTACTGAAGAAAAGCAAACCAACCTGCTAGACACACAACTGAGGAGCGAAACAAATCCATGCAAAGTTCAACATGCTCGCTCTCATCTCACTTGCTAGCATTTTAGTTAGTTCTGCTTAACTTTCCCAAGCGTCCTTGTGCAGGCAAGCTAAAAGATAATTGGGGTAGGTTCACAGCTAATTTAAATTGTCATAGCTTCATTAACTTCAGTGGAAAGAACGAAGTTCGTTTTCACTGGCTGGTGATGGGGACCTCTGCCTGCCAGCCATGTGCTGTTGGTTTTGGCAGCCCCTGATCGGTAATTAATGTGTGTGTTTGGTAAACAAGATACTTCAGGCCCAAACGACAGGTATTATTTTTCCTAGCAGTCTATTAGTTTTACAGTGCGAGGAACAACCACTTTGACAGCAAAAGTCACTTTTCTTTGTTGCAGACCTTGACCTTTTCAAACAAAACCTGTAAATTATTTCACACTCTTTGCCTGTAGTTTGATTGGACTGCTCTTATTAGCAGTGAAAGTTTAAGTCATTAAAATGAAGCATATTTCAAATTATAGGTCAGAGTCAAGCCTGGGCTTTATATGAGAGTATAGAAAATTATTTCTTCTGATTGTCTTGTGTACACTGCATGTAACAAGGAGCCCAGTTGCTGCCTTTACTCGGGTGCAGTTTCTTGATTTTGGGGCTCTAGCATCAGGAAAGCTTGTGATTTATTTGCTTTATGTTTTCCTCCAAATATACATAGGTGTTTTAGGAGCTTACTCAGGCTGGAAGGCATGGATGCTTCTTATCTCCCATTACCTTATCAAGCTACTCCGATGCATTTGCTCCTGGCTAGCTGGGGGAGAATTTACAGACTGCTGTTGTATGCAGAGAAAGATATGTTTCAGAATGAAGGCAGCCTTCAACCCAACTCAGATGCACCTGTCATAAGTATATTGAGCTTCCTGAGCTTTTGTCTTTGCCTGGACTAGCTAAATAATGCTGTAGTCTTGGCTGTGATGTAGTCAGAACTTGCTGTAGATAGGGCAGCGTCCATTCTAAATATATTCCCACTAGGTGATCTGTGGGCTGGAGATTTCACCTCTGCTCTCATCTACGCAGGAATGTTGTTATTAATCAACATTTAGTGTATTTGCATAGAAATCCCATTTTTTGAATGTGTGTGGAATGTTGCTGTGGTAATCATGCCACTGACGTAAAGTTTTCCCATAGTGCCCATGGGGATATACTTTATGATGCGAGTCCTTGGCCAAATACATCCAATTAATCAGAATTAATTCATAGAATCATAGAATAGTTAGGGTTGGAAAGGACCTTAAGATCATCTAGTTCCAACCTCCCTGTAAGTACTTATTTGTAAGAAATCTGTGGATCTTCAGTTGTTTTCCAAAACCACTACATACATAGACATGCAGTGGAGAAAACTTCCAAGTTTTCAATGTTTGAGTCATCTCTTTTTTTTCCTTGGAGAGCGGAGCAAGGAGGGAATACACTTTCAAATGATGGCCAATGGATTTTTTAAATTTGAAATAGTGTGCAATGAAGAACTGGATTGATTGTGTGAAGACTAGAAAAGAAAGTGGTACTTGTTCTCTCAGGAGAGTTTCTGCTCTCTTGTATTTATGTTCTGATTAAAAAACTGTGGGATGTTCATAAAACAACCACCCCTCACCCTTACCTCAAACCAGATCTTACCCAAAGAAGTGAGTGGAGTAATGTAAGTACATGAGCATGGGGTGTCTGTGTGTTTAATGTCTTCCTCCACCATTTTGACTCCAGACAAAGAAAATGAGAATGGAAAACAGTAGCATATATTATAGACCTTTTATTAGCCTTCCAATACCTAAAACAGGCTGACAAGAAATCTGGAGGGAGGCTTTTGACAAGGGCCTCTAAGGACAGTACAAGGGGGAATGGCTTTAAACTGACAGTGGGGAGATTTAGTTAAGAAGTTAGGAAGAAATTCTTCCCTGTGAGGGTGGCAAGGCCTTGGCACAGGGTGCCCAGAAAAGCTGTGGCTGCTCCATCCCTGGCACTGCTCAAGGCCATGTTGGATGGGGCTTAGAGCAGTGTCCCTGCCCATGGCAGGAGGTTGGAACTGAATGAGCTTTAAGGTCCCTTCCACCCCAAGCCATTCTGGGTGTGTGTTGCTATAAAATTGCCAAGGCTCAGGTGGGAGGGAGTAGGAATGAAACAAGGGACTGTCTTTTTCCCCAGGCCAGGAGCATGAGATGAGAAGAAGGGATATGTTTTTATACAGGGTGGCTTTTCTATATTGAAAAAGATTGTCACATGGGCAGGCTAAGGGTTATTTTATACTCATTCTGAAAGCCTTTGAATGGTTTCCTATTCTGTGCTATGCCTCTTGCTTAGAAGTGATGCCTGGTATAGCACTCTTGGCTTTGGGAGGTTTGGATTTCAGTGCTAACTTCATGGTAAGCTTTGATTTCTTTTTGTTTTTCACTTGTGCCATCACATGATATAAATGTATTAGTCTGTTGCCTTTAGTATCCCAATATGCATTTTTTGAAGAAAGAGCCTTTGCCAAAGGGCATCATACCCGGTGGGAAGCTCTCTTGTCTGTGAAAGCCACAGACACTCACGTTGGTTACAAAGCAAATCTGTTTCCAGCAGTGGAAGCAGTGCCTGTGCTGCTGTCTCTAGCATCTCCAGCCTCTCCATAGCTGCAAAACAGAAGCACATAATCAGACAAATCCATATTTTCCTTCTTGTTAGCTACTGGGAAGTGATCAATTCGGAAGAGTCTTTCCTTGGAGTCCAGTCTCTCAGCAGGAATATTTATAGACATACAGAAATTTCTGAGCAAGCAAGATATAAGAAGAGGGGCTATAAACTGCCTTGCTATGGGAAGACAGCAGGTTGATGCTAAAAAGCCTGCCTTGTCCCTGAGGTTTTCTTTGGCCAGCAAAGCTGCTATGGAATTTTTTGCATTTCTTTTTTTGGCAAGTAGAGAGTCATAAAAGACATACAGACCGTGTCAGAAAATGACAGCAAAGTAAGAAATGCCCTGGCAGAACTACTTTCTCTAGGAGGAATTACTGGTTTGGGGAAATACTCACTGCAGCGAGTCCCAGGAGCTGTAATTTTCTATCTGCAGTATATTGTTGCCATGGCAGATGAAGCCCAGACCTCATTCTTCAGTCCTTTGAAATCAGCACTAGTGGCCCCTGTGAGGGAATACCCTACAAGAAAATCTAGGGTTTGATTCAGCAAGCATCTGTACGCATCCTAATTGCTTGCCTGAGCAGCTCCTCTGCCTTCCAGAGGGACGAACTGCAGGTGTGAAACTGCCCATCTGTACATATTTACAGATTCAGGACTTAGTGCTGTTGTGGTAGACAGGAAACCACTTTAATAAAAATAAAATGGGTGCTGAAAGTACACATGCAAAAGGTAACCAACTGTTTTAAAGTTATTTTAAATTATTAGCAGAAGTTGTAATTGTTGTAATGGGCCATATGGAAATTACAGGAGTTTCTTAGGGCTAACAATGTTTTCCATAAGTATTAGCAGATTTTACAACATTCCTGGTAATTATGTAACTTCTGTTATCATTAATTTATCCACTGTAGAAACAGCAAAGCTATAAATTGTAAAGGACAAACGATTTCCCCAGATTATGGGATAACAAATCAGTGCTTATAGTTGGGACGGTAGCCCCTTCAGGACCTTATTCATCAGACTGTACTCCTATGAAATATACTTCCTTGCTCAAACAGAAAAAAAGTTACCTTTTGCACATTAATGTTCGTTTCTAATAGCTGTTTCTCATCAGAGGAAGGCTTTATGCTCAGTGGCATGAAATGCAGTCCTGGCGCTTTGAGTCTTCTATATAAGGCAGTATAAAGTCATAGCTCTATTGTATTTTAATCTTCAAGTGATGCATATATACAGTTTCCAATGCTTTTTTACTGACATGGTACCTCTGCATCATCATCTTTTCCACTTCCTTCATACTTTTCTTGTATCTGTTTCTGTCACTGTATTAGAAGAGTAGCCTTTCACGGTAGTGTTACAGTCAGTGGTTTAAGGACAGCTGAGGTGGAGATTTTTGTGGGCATTTCAGTTACAGCTCTTGGCTCTGTTATGGTCAATAGGGCTGCCTATGGAACACTAATTGGAAGGTTTTCAGCCTTTCCTGTGTTTCAGTGCTATATGTATGTGCATCCTTAGCTAGAGCCCTTCATAAGTGTAAGAATGATGCATCTACAGGGTTATTTTATAGAAATGTATATATGCACATATACATATATGTATAATAGTATATATTTTATGTATGTGTACATATATACAATATTCATGTAGTATTCATATGTATATATATCCAGTGCACATGTAATGAGCAATATTGCTTTGGCTTTCCCTCATTTCTGTACATGTTACGGCTGCATTATATCAGTGTGGTTGAGTGTACTGCATGAGCCTACACTCCAGAAATCGGGTTGGTTTTTGAGCACTTCACCCTAGAAGTCGGAGCACGCCCATCTAGGGCTTTACAGGAGCATCACATGGACTAGACATGGAGACATGTGTCTCCATGAAATGCCCGTCGAGGGGTGCTTGCCCTTGGGTGTACTGCTGCCCTGCTCTGGTGGAAGTAAGCTTGTAGCTTCAGGGCTGTGGACCAGCACCAGCTAGGGCTTTGCTATTTTGTTTGTCCATTACAGGTATAAACACTGTCTGGAAGAAACACTCCAGCACTATAAAACAGGGAGATTCTTTGGCTCTTTGTTCAAGGCTTTGAAAGACTTTATTATTTTTCACCTCCTCAGTGTCAGGCTGCCAAGAGGTGGCCTTGGTTCTATGTGTAGATTCATGTTTAGTGTCCTTAGGGCTAGATGCTCGTAGTGGTGGTTATCAGCTAAGATAAGGAATGAAGCAGGGGGTGCTTCAGAAGTTCCTGCTTGCATCTCCTTGAAGATTTTCTGCATTCCACAGAAAGCTGCTTGTTAACCAGCGCTTTGGAAGGATGGCAGGCTGCTATTTTTATTAGCAGTGCCTGACTTGCCAGTGTCCATCATATAAAGGAGTTTAGATACATATGTAAAGCACCTTATGCTATTATCCTGCTTTTACAAACAACAGCTTTGGGTATCAGCTTAGGTTGCATAGAAACACACAGGGTTTTGTTAGCCTGAACACAGCTGATTCATGTTGGCTCTCAATCATAGAAGCCCACAAGTTCCAAAAGCCTTAATCTTCAATATGATTTCAACTGTTTTTCTTAAAATGCTCCAAAGAAGGAAAATGGTACACCTAGACTATACGGAGGTCTAAATTTCACCTTCACCGTCAAGCATAGCATCAGTGTAGGCATTTTCGTAGCATTGAGTTCCCCCAGTTGGAAAGTGGTTTTCCAAGATCAGTGTCTGTATTTCAGCAGCTATTGTAACAGAACCCAATTACCATTGTTCTTCCACTAAGCTGCCTGACAGCAAGCTTCCAAGTTAGACTTGGCTTGCATGGTCATCTGAGTGTTCTTCCCTCTTATTTATCTTATTGAAGAGGTGATGATGGAAAATATTTTCTGGGAAAAATGATGTCAAACCAATCACTAACTGTTCCCCATTATCTCAATGCTGAAATAGCAATACTTGCTATGTGAGAGGCTACTTCTGCCAGATAAAGGGATAATCAGCTGAAACATCTGCGTGTTTCAGGGGATTACACTTAAGTGAAGCAGGTAGGAAAATCAAAAAGCATACACAAAGGCAGACAATATGTTGCTTTTGGCTTTCTATGCTTTCATTGCATGTTATTTCTCTTTTCTAGCTCAAGTAAATAGGCACTAATTGTTGGTTTTGTGAACAACAGTAGCACTTACAAAAACTGCAACTTTTGCCAAAAGCAGCAGAAAATAATCTTTTAAACACTGCAGACTTACAAACAATGCCCTAGGAAATAAATATCCTTTACAAACTGTTGAACTCGGAGCAAATGTTCATTTTCTCATTGCCAAAAGTGTGCCTTAATCTGAGAAGCTGAGAGAGAATGCTTGCTCCTTGAAGCATCTATTTGGAGGAATAGATATGGGTGTTACATTAAAAGAAAAAGGAAAAGAGGGATTGGCTAGTGAAATGAGTTAATCAAAAGGGCTGAATAGCAAGCACTATATCTAGCCCAGCAGGTCAAGGGGCATAAATGAGTGGCACACTTTCTCAACAAAGTAATCAGCTCCAATTCATGCACCCTCTCATTTTTTTGCAAGGCCAGCTAATCTTTAAAACTGAAGGGACCTTTCACCACTTGAAACAAAGCAAAGAGTTAAGGCATTCTGCAAGGAAGCTGCAATTAAAGTGCTGTAATGATGCAGACCTTTGAAATGTAGCAAAGGGAAAACGTAATGATCTAGAAGGGCATGTGTGAGTCTTTGCAATGACATTTCAGGTTCAGTGGTGATGCTGACTGTCATTTTTGCTGGCTTTTAAGCAAAACTAAACATGATTAACTAAGCCTCTTGCAGTGAATTCTATCAGCTAGATAAGACCTGCAGCACTTAATGCGTAGTACATTTGCTGATTGTGGATGTCACCAGAGGAGTATGTAAGGCCGACTCACTTTATGTGTTGCAAACTTTAATCGGGATGATTCCATCTGTGCATAGAGAGATTATCATCGCATCGCTGCTTGGTTAACCTCTCATCCCATTATTCAGGCTTATGCATGCAATAAAGGGTCTGTCCAGTACATGTTGAGAAATCATTGGAAGAATTCCTATTGATTTCAATTAAATTGTGCCATAGTCTTTCACTGCATTGCTTTAGCACTTGGTCATCAGTACTGTCAATTGACAAAAGCCAAGGAGCCGTGGAAACATTTTTCTCATATGCGTTATGAATTGATGTGTATATGAAACGAGAGCATTAGACAAAGCAAAGTTCTTCTACCATTTATACCCCTGTAATTATCTTCTGTCACAGCAAGTTATCATTGTTTTTAATTAAGCAAATGTCCTTTGACTGGCAAGTTGTGCTGCTTCATGCTTTATCCCTGCTGGAAATATTTGTTTCTATTTTGAAATTTTAATATGAAATATCAAGGAGGCAGAAGGAGAGCAGAGGTTTCAAGCACCCTGACATCCAGTACTGTATATTATGCTTCCCTAACTCTCTCTTCAAGGTGAGCAGTCAAGATAAGCCAAAGATTTGCAGCCCATCTAATTTGTTTTTCCATCCTTTTCTTAAGTTCTCTTACATGCCATAATCATTACAGTGTAAGTGACACTGCTGGGAAAATCAATTCTCCCTCACTGAATGGAAAATAACTTACATTGCACTTGAATCATAATTGGTATTTTTTTATTTTGTTGGACTTGCAGTTAACCACAGAGTACTTTGGCCAGGAAAGTTCTGTGTTTTCTGGCAAAGGAACTGCTTGCTATAAAACATTCTAAAATCTACTTCCGAGTGAAATGTAATAAACCCCACTTACCCTGAATTTTCTGTCATATGTTTGATTTTATGCCCTTGAAGATTAAAAAGTCTCTGAATATTTATTAGCAAGGTGGAAGGCTGTTCTAGATAGGCTTTGAACCATGCTCATCACTGGAGCATGTGAATGGCTTTCAGTGGTACATCTGTCATGCAGTCTATTATTGTAAGATTATTATTCTTCTTTTGCTGTTTATCGATACTTCCACCACAACACTGGAAAAGACTCTTATGTGCTATATATGGGTGCAAAGCCCATGTAACCAATGCCAGCTTTTCCAACTGAAGATTAATGGGAATTAGCAGAGGTTATCAGCACCATGCATTGTTCTCACATTTCTGGGGTGTCATTTGGTGTGCCAGAACCTCCTCAATTGTACTGTATTTGATTAAATAAATTCAGGGCTGATAGTTTGTACTCGGCTTAATTTTAACAAGAAGGTTTTACTGGAGGGCATGGGGGGAAAGGTTTTTAAAGTGCATTAGTTTCCTGTACAGCACTTTTGCTCCAGAGCTGATGCTCAGGGTATTTGGAATCAAACCCATGAGGAGCTCATGATGGTGTCCCGGTGATGACCAGTACAAGCCCTCTCCTTACAGACACAGGCCTCATGACCAGGGGTTCAACGGAGACTTGAAAAGCTGTTTGAAGCTGCAATATGCTTTTCCTAAGTTTCATTATTGGAGAAGCCCACTACTATTCAAAATAAGCTTAAATGAAGTAGGGTCACCTCTCTATTGCCCAGAATAAGGAGGCATGTAGAATTTCTGTTTTTTTCCTACCCTTTTAGGTGGTGTGTGGTGTAGCAGGCATGTCTGTGTGCTGTACCCTTACACTGCTGGGACACATCTGGAGACCAGCTCTTTCTGTAAGCAAAGAAAAGGCAAAGGCACCCTGAGCATAATGAGAACCCCACTGCTGGCACACTCCTGCTCTGCTCCTGGGTGACCTAACGTGAAACGACACTTTTTCAGTGATTTGACCAAAAATCTCTTCACCAGAGTATTAAATCTCATATATAGTGCAGGATACTTCATGCTTGTTTGTCTATTTAGTTCTGCAATCTCTGTAAATTCCTGCATTCATCTTCAGGACAAAGGATCCTTTTTCCTTTTCTTTCTCCTTTTCCTTTTCCTTTATTATTTCTTTGAAAAGGAAAGGGTGGCTATGTTTGTGTTTGGGTAACCAGGAGCATTTTCAGGCTCTGTATCTAAATCTGTGTACAACTGTTCTGGGAGAGATACTGAAAAGCTGCGTGGGGATTCTTGTGCCACCTTATCTCATTCAGACAAGAGAAGACACCCCTTGGCTTATAACGATAAGCTACAGCCTTGATTGATTTGATATGTGCTTTTGTCTCTCTTCATAATTTGAGCTATTGATTCTATTTATTAAAGCTAATTTAAAAACCCCAAGCCCTGAGTGCTTGGCTGTTCCAGATCTGGCTGCTCCGGGCAGTATGATGTGAAGCTAATCCATTCACTGCTGATTTATTTTCATTCTGTTTTCAAGCAGAGCTCTGTTCTGTGTTTTGGGGGATTTTTATCCTCTGTTTCTCTCTGAGTAAAAAGACATTTAATTTCGCACCTCCAGTGTGAGCAGGGGGTCTAGATACCCTCTTCTGATATATGAAGTGAGCTCAGGAAAGTTTACCTGGCTCATGTTCAAGCAGGTTTTGCTCAGATGGAGGCCCACTATGTACTGTTCTCTAGTGTCTTAAATCAAAGCACTATCTTTATGCTAGAAAAGAAATCCAAGTCTTTGCTTAGATGCACTCATCTTGCCATACTGAAGTTAACAGGACTCACTGTTTTTATGTCCAGCCTGGATGTCCAGCATTGATGTTTCCAAATAAATGTCCAGCAAAGGAAATCCTTTCCCTGCTTCTTTCTGAGAAGCACAGGTCTATCTAAGAGCTGAGGGATAATACCTTAAAAATAAATACCTTTGTTCAGACCTAGAGAAATCAAGTTCCATTAAAAACAGTTAAAAAAAATAAGCCTTAAGAAGCTAGGCACCTTTTAGCACCAAACTGGATTTGAGTCTCTGGTCAAGGATCAGCATTCAGTGACTTAGTGATACTTATCTGCTGTTGGTGCATTTTTCCGGTAATGGTATTGGAGCCTTCTTTCCCATAGAATAACATAATTGTTCAAATTATCAGCCTTCAGATTCTTCAAGTGGTTAAAGCTGTTTGGGTCTCTTGGTTGTGCAGAGACTGCATATTGTGTCTACTGCATCTCTTGGTGTTTGCTGATGTAATATATTCTTTCCATTCTATAAAACCTCATAGTCTGTTCCTAATTTATCTGCAGGTCTGTGTGGTCATCCTCGTAGTCTAAAGCTTGTGATTTCTTCTATCAGCTAGAATTAATCAGACAAAACATAAGCCTAGGTACATCATAAAGAAAACAGGCACGAGGCCTCCAAAGCCTTGGTCCGCTCTTAAAAATGTTATGCTTTATTTCAGAATCAGTATGGACACAGAAAGGTGGAGTCAGTATTCCTGACTATTTCTTTGTAGGTTAGAAATACCTTATGTAGTGCGGTACGAAGATATCTTTGTTTTGACTTGAGAGGCACAGGTAGAGAGGATTGATTAGATACTTGCTACAACCAGTATTAAAGCAAAACCATAACTGTTCAGATGCGGTAACAAAGTGAAGCCCCTTGTCTTGTTTATGATACATTCTTACCACAGAGGTTGATTGAGAAATTCTATTAGTGGTTAGCAGCTCAAATTTGACCTATGAGCACCAACCAAGGACATGCTAGACCCGCTTTCGACAGCCCTCTCCCTTGCCTCCAGGCAGGAATATAGCCCAGCACAGGCAGATGATGATCAGCCTTTCCTGTAGAGGAAAGGAGCCCTGTCTTTGCCTGCTCTCTTCCTGCAATATACGCTCTGGCTATGGTAAGGGAGGTCAAGTGTCCTGCATACAACAGGGATTCTTAAGAGCTGCTAAGAACAGGGCAAGCATTTTAGATGTATTGCCACAGTACTGCTCCAGCCTCCTACTAATTCCAGCCAGGGAATTGCATGAAATACTTGTGTAGTATTTTTTAGTAACTCTAATTTATCTCTTCTCAAATTGCTTGTATATTCTACCTCTGAGCCTGCATCAGCTTTCTGCACCCAGGCAAGCTGCATGAAGGAGTTGTGGCAATGCATGTGAGCTGCCAAAGAGCCAGATCCTCTTGTTTGCTTTGAATCTAGCTGTCTCTATCCCCACCTCTAAGTTTTTGTAATAGAAGAGCTGACATTCACCCTCTCAGGGACATTTCGTAGGCCTCTAGCATCCCAGGACAATTAGCAGAAGTATTTGTGGACAGCTGAAACTTTCTTTTAATGTTTTTATTATGAAAGCATGATGAAGCCTTCTTGTCACACTTGTTTTTTGGAAATGTCTTGTAGAACCAATTCAAATAGGAGTCTGAATGTGGCACTGAAAACTGCACCCCTGAGTCAGTTTTACCCTTTGATCTTCTAGCAAATGGAGGGGACTGATTCTTGAACTGTTTTAACTTAAGGAGCAACCCTTTCTTCTTCAGTGTTCAAAAACTTGCAAATATTGAAGAACACATCAACACTTCAACCTAGACAGAGATTTCCTGCTTCAAACAGTGCCAGAATAGGTGATGTTTGCTTGTGCTGGTCTGGGTATGTCTCCCTGTTTTGGCCGAGCTGTCCCAAGCAGGTTCTTAGCTCTTCTGATGTGTACCTCAGCAGACTTGTGTTCCTTTCCATCTCTGTCTGACTCAGGGAAATCTTGAGTAGAGTGAAGTCTTGGTAGTCAACCCTCTTCACATGCTTTCTTTTCATGTGTTTATCCATTTCTTCTTTGGTATCCACAATGTCCTATAGCAAGGAGTTGCATTGTTGAACTACATGCTGTGTTAACTCCTCCTTTGCAAATCTTCTCACTCAGCTCTTGTCTTATTACCCTTGCCATCATACATATTTGTCACCTTGCTCCCCTTCCAGATCGCTTACGACTGGTATGTAGGCTTAGCCCTCATGCAGATCTCCTTGGGATGGCATTCGTGACCACCTTTTACTCAGAATACTGTTACTTCTATCCTTGTTTCCTCCAGTCAGGTTTTACCTAATTTTACAAAAGAAGATGCCTATAAAAGTCATTTAGAGGGCTGATGGAAGAGTGTGTAAGAAGGGGGCAAAGCTCTAGGTTTAATCCACTGATGTTTGATGTTGCAATGGATATATTTTCCCAGGCATAGGGTCATAGAATAGTTAGGGTTGGAAAGGCATAACTGCTAAGCATTTTCTCAGGAGTCTTTCATAGCTGTCAGCAGTGCCACAAGCAGGTCAAGTTTCTCCTGTCACTATCTCACTGTCCTGTCACCCTTGTTAAGAGGACCATGTATGTTTATTATTTTTAAGTGCTCCATAGAGGATTCATGTTTGAGAAGTGCTCTGAAGGTGGAAGCACTACACACACAATTATTCTGAGCATAGTGCTTCAGGTGCCAGTGTGGTCAAGCTGGCATCTTTCTGAAACAGTACTTGCTTTCCAATTCACAAAAGATCCATGCTTGACACCAGCACAAGCTTTGCCCTGTGTGGTACTGGGAAGAGACCTGTCAATCTTAATGGAAATTGTACAGATAGTATTTTTACAGATATTGATGCACTAACCGCCAAGCTATATTTATTCAGGAACATCATTTTAACATGTGAAAGTAAATCTATGGCCAATGAAAGGCAGGTAAATTCAGCAATGGCAGTGCCAAGCTAATTCATGCTGAAATAACAGGAAAACATAATTAAATCCTTTTTTTAGTACAAAGAGAAGTAATAAGGTTTCCTTGCTCTATTGTTTCCCTTCTATCAAATTTGTGATGTTTATGGAGAAGAGATGTCAATAACAGAGAAAGTCTGTGAGGTAACAGAGATGTTGTCAGAGTGTACAGGATGAAATTGAAAGAGTCCATCCTCCCGCAGTTCATATCCCTGTGAATGCTTCCCTCAGCAGTCACTGACTGAACTGAGAAAAGTTCTTGACAATGAAACTGTGCTGCTAGGAAGAGCACCAGTGATGTGGGAACGTGTGGTGAGCAATGGCAGTAAATGGGAATTTTTATAGGACTTAAATAAATTGAGCAAAGTGCATTACAGTGCAAGGACTGTGAGCACTCTTACACATGCAGGTGTCTGTTGCTCATGTTAAAACTTGTGGTTGGTCCCATTCTGTGTGCTGAGTGATTCATCCTCTTGCACAGGCAGCAGCAATTCCAGGAGCCAGCTTCTGTCACCCTGGAAATAGATAGCAGAGATGTTCAGATTAAAGGAAGGCATGACCAGAGGCAATGAACAGGAGGTTTTACTTCTTTGCATGGTGCTAGAGTAGCAAAGCTGGGAGGTTTTCACCTTTGTCACTTTCAGTGGTATTTCAAACCAGAAGTATTTATAATTTAAATGTGCACTTCAGGACGTACAAAGAAGGAAATGCTGCACTTGCCACAGTGGGAGAGAAGTGGGAGCATATGGTGCCAGCCCAGCATATTTCAATATAGCTATGTCAGCACAAGTCTAGCTGGTGCCCTGAGAGCAGCAGAATACATCCCATTCGCATCCGGGACTCATCCTTTGGGAGATGCTCTTTTCTTAGGGCTGCCAGTAGAGTTAACTGTGTTTGGCACTCACACAGGTCTTTTGAAAATACAGTACATATTAGATAGCAGAGAGAACATTTACTTTTACAAAGCTTGTACTCAGATCTAAAGGAAAAAAGAGTACGATCAAGTCTGCAAGTGCTATTCCTTAAATGGGTTCTGGCTCTGGCATTGAGGAGTATCAAGATATCATTGCAACTTCAAACAAGCCTTTGGATGTACCCAAATTAATCCAAATACTTGGTAGGGACTTTGTCACTTATCAGCCTGTATGTGCTAATTAAGGAATGGAACAGTGAGCATCTTTCTTTTTATTTTATTAATATTCTGTGATATTTCAGCTGTGTCCCATTAAGCAACATAGGTATAGTGCCTGTGAGGATATGGATGAGAAAAAAGGTAAAAAGCACACTAGCTCTTTGTAATTAAGTTGTCAAACAAGGTAACAGAGGTAAGTTATCTGGTGTTTTTCTAAGCAGCGATGGTTCAGTAAGGCATCTTGCAGTAAAGCTCTCTCTTTTACCTTCACTATGGCATCCAACCCAGAACTTGAGGAATTTTGTCCCTGGGCAATAAGTCTCAGTCAGTAAAAATAGCATCCTGTGTGGAACACCTGCCAACATAGAAAGCCTCGAGGTCTTAGAGGTAGAAATACTACGCACAAAGAACTCTTGTCCCCTTACTGCTATGACCTCAGCTGATGAAGGTTCTCTCCCTGCTGTGGAATAAGATATTTTTTGACAAACTCTTGGGACAGGAAAATAGTGTAAGGGACTGACTGTGTGTGGGCAGCAGGCTAGTCTTACTCTGAATCAAAAGAGAGGAAGAAAGATTTGAAGACAATACTTAAAAAGCCTCCCATCTGATGGGACTGTGGACATTTTCCATAACCCTGTTTGCCTTGACAAGTCGTCCATGGGAAAGAACGCAAAGTAAAACACTTTTTGAACAAGAACAAAATACCCAGCACTTATACAATGCACCTTTTGTTAGAAAGTGTGCAGAGATACTACTATAAATAGATGCCACTTGGAGAGTGTGCTCAGTGTGAATGAATTTGTAATGGCTCCTCACCATAAAGACAGTTACAGATATCAAGGTCAGATTTTAAGCAAGTTGTGCATTTGTTACATGCTGTATGTTATTCAAAGGTCCATGTGAGTAAGCTGTGAGGAGTGAGGATGTGCTCTTCTAAAAGTAGTTCAGTGTCTTACAGGATAGTCAATACTAATAAAAAGACAGCCATTTGTAAAAATAAAGCAGTCACTATTTTCTGCCTTTCAGTAACCAAGATGGGATAACTTCTTTCATTTGTTGTTTATCTTGCACAAAACACTCTTCACAGAATGCCTTTGACATTAATAAAAGCAATTTAACAGTTCTCTGAAGCTTTCTGCTGGCCTTTTTTGTGGGTAACTCATTCTGTGCAGTTAAGCTCTTCCCAAATGCAAGCACAGTGACTGTGATTCTGCTCATAGGCCTAAAGAGGGCTTGTTACTTGGTGCCAAACCTTTTTTCTCTGTGTATGTACTGTAGAGGAGTCCAGCACTCCGGCTTTGCTCAAGCCCAGGGCAAGTTTAAAGAAAGAAGGAGGTTCTTCCTGCCAAGACAGCATTTCTTTGCTCAGGGAAAGTGTCATTTGAGTTTGTTACCTATCTTGTGAGTTATTGCTATTTGCACCTTAGTCTTCAGCAGAATTGACACAGGTAACTGCTATGAATACTGACAACTCTGTTCCTCTGTTCTTCTCCAGCTTTCTGTCAGCGTAAAGCAACCCAACATAAGTACAGTGAAATAACTGCATTAAGTGTAGGCCGTTAAACATCTGAGGTGGAGTAGAAGTCCAACTGTTGCATCTCTTTTTCTAACTGGGAATTTTGCTATCTTCTCTTTTATTTTTTTTCTCCATCTTATTGGTTGGTTGTTTCTTTTTAAATCTCCCATCTCCAGATTCATAAAATCCCAGACTGGTTTGAGGGAAGGGACCTTAAAGCTCATCCAGTTCCAACTCACTGCCACAGACAGAGACTCCTTCCACTAGATCAGGTTGCTCCAAGCCCCATCCAATCCGGCCTTGAACTCTGCCAGGGATGGGGCAGCCACAGCTTCTCTGAGCAACCTGTGCCAGGGCCTCATCCCCCTCGCAGGGAAGAATTTCTTCCCAGCCTATTCAAGCAGAGATACTTAAAAGCATCTCGAAGCTTTATTTTTAACTGCTGGCACGTGTGCCCTCAGAAGGAAGTTATCTGCAGCTTTGTGGGGAGTGTACAGTGTTTCTGAGGACAGTGTATGCTTTGTCCAGAAATGAAAAAGGTATCAGGGCTGAGACTAAACATACCACAGTTTTGGAAAACTAAAGCGAGAGGAGGGGGAGTACGCTTTATGAGCCTGTGGCTTGACCAGTTTTGCAGTCTTTTAGATGCTTTTCTTTTCCTCATAACAATTTTCTGTCCTTCCTTATCTCTCCTTATCAGCTGCTAGCTTCTTTGGGGCACAGTGTGCAACTTATTAGCTGACCTAAGCAAGGTCCTGGTGGAAAACAAATCCCACAGCAACTTTATTGTGTGCCTGTGTGAGCAACATCACAGCTCTGCTGGGGAAATGGGCATTTTGTTATCCATGTTGAGGTCTTGTAGGCACTCTGCAAGCAAACCAGCTTTTTGTGGCTGGGTTGGGATTATTACGCCAAGCAAGTATTCACTAAATTCAGAATAGGAATGCTATCAGTACTATTCATTATACTTTTATTCTAATTCAAAAAAAGAAAAGGAAATTGATTTTTAAGGAAAGCCACTGGTAAAGATTAAGGAATGATTTTCCACTATCTACAGCACATATTGCTTTTTAGATTCAGACCCGTAAGCAGATGGGCATCACTAATAACTGTATCATCACAGTTCTAATTGTATTTACTTTGCCTGCACATTGCTTTGTTTAATAGCACACAAATCAAAAATATTTTCATTCTGAGATGCCCCTTACATCGCTCCCAGACCTGAAAACATTCTCAAGTAGCATACCTGAAAGGAGGATGTGCACCCTCCCAGCTTTACCCTGCTTTTTTCAGTTGCATAGAAGAACGCATTTATGTTGTACTGCTGAGCATGACATTATATGGTAGGGAATATCTCCCTTGGTAGTTCAGGTCACCTGCCTGACTGTGTGCCCCAGGCCTATAGCCTACCCCCCACCCCCACTGAAGGGGGCAAAGTGAGAAACATAGGTAGCTTTGATGCTGTGCAAACCCTGTTCAGCAAATCTAGATAAGTGTGTAATCAGTAGGTTTTTAGTCATACCATGAAGAAAATTAACTCACTCCTAGCCAGGCTCAGTACTACCTAAAACTCAGGAGTGCATCTTTGGTTTCTGTCTTCTCCATAAAATGTACACCATAAAATGTACATTGTCTAATTTTTTCCTTGGAATACTCACCTCTACCTGCTTTTATTGTTGTAGAAAAGGAATAAACCAGCTGCACAGCCTAGATAACTTGTTCTTTCACAAGCATCTGAAGGGATGAGCAGCTGATTTAAGTACATTAGGTGAATGCAGTGATTAGATGCTTCAAGCCAGATGGTGCATATTAGCAAGGGATTACAATCTCTGTCTTGTAAGTCAGTTTACATGTGTGTAAAGTAGGGGTTCTCAAATGCATGGATGTCTCTCAAAGCTCTTTCTCATTTTTCAGACACACCTGTGCCATCAGGGTCCATTTTTGTAATGAATCTGTAGTTACATGAATAGTCATTACTGGAAAAAATATTCCATTTGACTTTAGCTTAATGGTGGCATAGCTCTCTGAAAAAATGGGCCTGTAGGATAGCGGGAGCAGTGTTTTGTCACTGCCAGTGCCATTCCTTGTGATCTCATTGGCTTTATGAAGTCTTAACCTCAGCATATCTTGGAATTGAGACAACTAACATAAATCTTTCGCTGTTTTTAAGTTAAAACCTCATAAGTGTTGCTAATAGCTTTGCAACATGATATACATGTAACCTAAAGACTTTTAAACCAGAAGGCAAATTTTGCATTTAACTTGACGGTTTTTGAAGCCTGATGTTTAGCATCCGACTTAAGAGGTTTAGATTCCTCTCTGCCTGCTGTTAGGAACAGGAAACATTAGATGTGTCTGAAAGCAGCTACAAACTGCTTAATAGATTAGTGAGGTCTTTCACCTAGATAGCTGATTAGGAAAAATATTTCCATGTTCCTGTATATCTGCATGTGTCCCTTTCTAGTGAGATGTTGTGAGACCCCCCTGCAGTCCTGCATTCAGCCAACACAAATGATATGAAGATGTTGGAGTGCATCCAGAGGAGGCCACAAAGATATCTGTGTGCTGGAGCAACTCTGCTCTGGAGACAGGCTGACATAGCTGGGCTTGTTCAGCCTGGAAAAGAAAAGGTTCCGGGGAGACCTCAGAGCAGCTCCCAGTGCCAGGCCAACAGGGAATCTGGAGAGGATGTTCTGGCAGGGGCCTGTAAGGACAGGACAAGGGGGAGTGGCTTTAAACTGACAGTGTGGAGGTTGAGATGAGACGTTAGAAAGAAATTCTTCATTATGAGGGTGCTGAGGCCCTGGCACAGAGTGCCCAGAGAAGCTGTGGCTGCCCCATCCCTGGCAGTGTTCAAGGCCAGGTTGGATGGGGCTTGGAGCAACCTGCTCTAGTGAAAGGTGTCCCTGCCCATGGCAGGGGTTTGGAACTGGGTGAGCTTTAGGATCCCCTCCTGTGATTCTGTGTTAGTCAAAACAAGGCCCTACTCATAGCGAAGTCATATGACAATGTGAACTCCTTTCAATAAGCTGGTGGCTTACAAATGTTCTTCATAAATTTAAATTACATCACATTTAGCTCAGAGGAATCTCATAATTCATTCCAGTGAGAATCAGAACAAAAGTTTAGAGCGAAACTGACACAGCTCTATTGATTTATACTATCTGGGATATGGTCTGCAGTATCTATTTATCTCCTATTATGGCATGAAAAGCAAAACAGTCCTTCACTGTTGCATTGACTAATCAAGTGAAAACAGAAAAAAAAAACCAACCAAACAAACAGATGAAGCAGAATCTTCTTGTTTCTTGCATTTAATCAACACCATGCTAAATATGTCATGGCATCATTTTATCTTCTGATGTAAAGCAAAGACTCATCTGTTGCCTATGCTTGAACTTCCAGCAAAGCAGGAAAGAAAACCAGAGAAACAAACAAACAATTGCAGAGAATAAATGGAATTTAACTGTAAAATCTTTGCTTGACAAAATACACATTGCTGCAGGGGATTAGAACTTTATAACATCAGTCTATTAGCTTGGAGAGCAAAGAAGAATCTTCAAAATCCTATTGTGCATATCTCAGGAGCCAAATTTAGCGATTTAGCATTAGAGTCACTACATTTTTTTGGCTTTATATTTTATTTTCCTGTAGTCCTTAAGTTATAGGGTTTATAGTATCTGCCTGGTATTGTTCATTTTAACATCATGAATTTGCAATTTACATGAGCCAGGAAAGATAATTGTACAATGCACACGCTTTCTTATTAACTGTGTATGACTTAAGTAGATCGGAGAAATGAGTTTCAAAGAGTGGTTTGGAAGACCTAGTTTCAGCCATGCTTTATGAAGCAGATATTGGGGTGGGTTTTTTTAACTAGTCAAATTTCAGATAATCAGTCTTCAGATAATCAGATTCAGATAATCAGTGCTTTGTTTTGCAAGATTATTGCCAGTGATGTGAGGAGGAGGCACCACTGCAGTGCTGGAGTGGATTCTCTTACCGAATGTATGCCAGAGCATCTTCATAGTTGTTCAAGCAAGATCTTGTGGGACATGGGGCTGAGAGCTCAGTTGATGTATATGCAAAATACATCACTTTGCATGAAAATGGCTAATCTCACAAGTGCAGTGTATTTACATTGTACTTAACATGCACGCTTCACATATTTCCTATGCACTGTTTTTTAATTGATCAAGTCTTTTCAGTCACCCATATCTTGGGCAGCAATAATGGCATGCACTCCTTCATCCCTTCATGATGAGGTCAGTCTGATTCACATGGGGATGGATGGAAAAATATTAACTTTGCTGGGGGGGGGAGGATATCCTTTCCTATCTTACGTAATGTGTGTCTTGAACTACTTCAGCTGCAGAAGAGACTGTTTCAGTATATCTCTTCATAACTGCAAATGTTAGAGTTATTTAGGACATTTTACCATCACCTGCTAATTCCTGTTGTTTGCATTATGTCCTCTGTAGGTTTTGAGGTTACGTTGGCACTATGGTATTTATCTTATACTAGACACATCCGTAAAGAAAAAAAATGGGTTGTTTGCTCTTCATGGCAGTATAAAGTGTTGGAAGTCACCTGTGTCAGTGGCTTCCTATTAACTGAGACTCTACTGTTTTAAACAACCAGATTCAGATAGCTTTGTATAAATAGAAAGACCAGTAGGAGATGGTTCTGCCCTAGTCCTGACATGTCTAGCCTTAATTAGGAGCAGGGTTTTTAGTAGTTTTGTAATAGAAGAATTTACTGCAGCCATTGATGAGACAAACTAAAATGATGAAATAAAGAGGCATATAAAATTTAAAAAATGGAGAAACCTATGGAAATTGTGCATGTTTAGTCCAGAGAAATATAGTCTGATTATAAACTTGCCTGTCCTTTCAGATGTAAAATGGTATTACTGCTCAACAGAAGACAGCTGTTCTCACTGATCAGGAAACCAAAAACAGGTGAAGATCAGTTAAATATTAAGCAATGTTATATATTTCAGTAAATATGATTCATAACACATGCATATATAAATAAGTAAAGTATAACCAGGATTGTATAACTGCAACAGTCAGCTTCAGTAAACTCCCTAAGAGTCACTGGCAGCAGATGTATTTAAATCAGGATGTGGAAACCTTTCCTGGATATCAGGGTGTGTATAGGAGCAATGGGCCAGGCTTAACATCACTGAACTTTGGACTTAATAAAGTGGGCTTTGGGTTTTTTGGGGCGCTTTCATTGTTGTTTTTTTTTTATTTATCCCAGGGAAATCAGCTCTAACCGTAATGCCTCTAGAGAGGGTGGTTGGGTTAAGCTCCCCCTTGTCCTCTTTGGCAGCATGAGGGGTCTAGCCCTAGCTGTAGAATGCTTGAGCCTAGACTGGGAGAGATCCCTTGGTGGCTGAGCATCATGAAACATGGGAGTTTACACCATTCAGGGTGAAGGGCGACTGGAAGCCAGGACTCCCATTCCCCATGTCTATGTTTCAGCCACAGTTGCTATGCTGAGAGACCGCAATGCACACAGAGCTGAAAGGTCTGGGAGCTGAGATTTAGTGTTTCTGGGGGGCTAGCTCTGCATATAGCTTTTTAGATTACCCAGCCTTCAGCCTAACCTTTCTTCCCCTTTATGTCAGGCACCTGTCTCTGGGTTTTCAATTCCATACCATGCACTAAGCATTTAGGCTTTTCAGTGCTTTCCTTGAGCTTAAGTGCTAACATAATTTTTAGGAGCAAATGCTGCACCTTTTCATTAAGCACACGTTTCTGAAAGGACGCTTTTGTTTACTTGCTTGTCTTGGTGTGAAACATGCTTGAATGGAGGTGGGCTGTATTCATTTCTTTGATCCTAATGTAATGGCAGCAACAAAACAGAGGAAATGCTTTTTAATTATTTTCTCCGTGTACATGGGAAAGAATTGGAACTGAACAGCCAGTATTTCAAGTTAAGTACAGATTGATTCTTGGAGCCTAATTGGTGAGATTTATTGACAGTACATCATTTGGCTAGTTATAGTAGACTCCTATTCGTTATGCAGTTGATAATTCAACAAGTAGGTGATTCTAATTTTCAGTGTTAATTATACCATTAAGGCTGACTTTATTAGCCTACTCAGGGATGTTTAAAAACAATTAACCTTAATTTTTTTTAAGTGGAATGTGAGACTTCAGCTATTAAAATTCAATTCTACTTTTATTACTCCAGGGCATTAGATACATGGTTCCAGAATTCTGGCATCTTATTAATGCAGGATAGCAGGGTACTTAAAGAAACTTAAGGTTTCATTTTCTATGCACTTGTAGCTTTTCTTATACAGGTAACCTCATCTATGAATGAGGTTCCCTCCTTTTAATTAGTTTTGGGGTCAGGCTGTAGATCCTTGTTGTGGTGAAGCATGGTATAGGACAGTGTTTTATTAAAGCATCACAAACTCCCTGGTGATGTCTGCCACAAGGGAGAAGATTCAGTTTAGAACATTGCCATGAGAAAATTATAGGTGGCTTTTCAGACAGAACCTGCTTTCTAGGGTTCCAAAACTAGGCATGTGTTTCTACAAAGGAGAGTTTAGAAAAGGTTTCAAAGCAGACCAAAGTTAAAGAGTTTCCTGATGGTTCAGCTTTGTAGCACTAAGCCTGCTGGGTGTTCTGCAAGGATCCATTGTACCTAGCTGCCCTCCAAAAGCAGAGCCATAGCTTTGCATGCATTATACCACCTGTGTTTTCAGTAGGGCTTTACAAATTGCTTAATCCAAGTTAGGCCCTTTCTGGAAGCTCTTTAATCCTTCTAACATTTGCATAATGATCTCAATACTAATTCTTGTGTGACAGTGTGTTGAAGCTCTTTCTGACATACATTAGTGATAGCACAAGAATAATGGAATACCAAATGACTTCATTCTCTTGCAGGACTGAGAATGCCATAAATTTCAATGTTTAAAAAAGTGAGGGGCTGTGCTCGCTCCTGGTGTAATCACAGTGACATCTCTAGAGCTAGGTGAGGCATACACTGACTTTGTCATGTTTAAATATTAACTCATATTTGGGCATCTAAACGGGGGTTAGGGTCTACTAAAGATCTACAATTAAAAAATTGGCACCTTTCACTGGGCGTATTCCATCAGAATAATGCTTTTTTTGCCTAAGACTTTGATTAAAGCATGATAATCTGCCATGAAAATTCTAAACTAATCAGCTGAAATGAAAAATAGATGAGGGCTGCATGAATACTTCATGTGAACAGTAAGAAAGTAAGTCTCTAGTTTTGAGGGACTGTGTTAAAATTTGCAGGACTACACAGCAGGTAATACCGGGCTGAGTTCCCATTTCTGTCCTCCCGCAGATGTTACAATAAGGCAGCACAGACGTGAACTGAAAGGCAGTCCCAGGCAGCCATGCAAAACCAGTTCTGAGATAATAAAAATGAGGGATGGTCTGGCAGGTATGCTGACTGAAAAAAAAACTTCTACAGTAATTCCAAAACCAATTAATTTCCATGGGAAAATAGACTAAGAAACTGATTCACAGGCTGATATTCATGTGTCTTACACAAATGATTTTTTATTTTAAAGAAAATACTATTTTTTAGCAACTATCCACCAATGCAACCGCTATTATCTGATGTCTTGCTTATTTCCCTGCTTGGTGTTTAATACCTGGGGGATTGAATGTGATTTTTGCTCTCAGTATAAAATAGAAAAATGATATTCCTCCCTACAAACCCTCTGTGGGCTTTCTTATTTCTCAGTTATGCTTTCTTAACCAGGCATCTCGTCATAAGAATATCATGGGGGGGGGGGGGGGGAAAGGGGGAAGGGGGGATGATGTCTGCAAAATATCTGGAGAGGGGCTTTTGCCAAGGGCCTATAGGGACAGGACAAGGGGGAATGGCTTTAAACTGACAGAGGGGGGATTTAGATTAGACATTAGGAAAAAATTCTTCCCTGTGAGGGTGCTGAGGCACTGGCTCAGGTTTCCCAGAGAAGCTGTGGCTGCCCCATCCCTGTCAGTGTTCAAGACCAGTTTGAATGGGGCTTGCAACAACCTGGTCTAGTGCAAGGTGTCCCTGTCCATGGCATGGGGTTGGAACTGAATGAGCTTTAAGGTCCCTTCCAACCCGAACTGTTATATGATTCTATGTGCCTTCATGAGCAGGTCATACTCATTTATACAGTTGTTTGTGGTCACTACCTATGAATTATTGAATGTGTAGGAGTAGTAGAAACTCTACCTTTCATTTTCTGAGTGCCATCAGAAGTTTTGTAGCCTATGTTTATGGTGGTAAAAGAAGATGAGTCCGGTTTAACAAAAAGGTTTATATGAGATTTTAAATTATCTGTGCAGCACGTTAAGGCTTATCATGCATGAGCATGCATGCATGTACTGTCTTACAATGATGTGTAAGAAACTCATCCCAGTCTGGCTCTGCCAGGCTGCTTCATTCTGTTTGAGCATCTCTCAAGAGAGAGGTCAAAATTGAGAAAGTGGTTGTCCTTCCCCAGTGCACAGCTGAGTCACAGTGAATGGATCTAGACTTCTTGGTGAAGCAAACATGGAAATTGCAACTACTGACAAATGCTTTTTCCCAGGAGGAACTCCAAATGCAGCCAAACTCTGTGCTGTAATTTTGCTCTAGGCAGGCAGTTGGCGTTTGACAAAACCTTCGAACTTCACAGCTGTATTTAGATGCCAAAGCCTTTAGCCTGGAGACTCTCCTTGTACCTCTCCTCTGTTGACGTGGCCTCCCTGCAGTCCTGTGTTGTGAATAGTGAATAACCACCCCATTTTCTTTATTTCAGGAGATTTGTCCTCACCAAGATGAGAGTCATTCCAAAAGGAGCTTTCAGAGGACTCACTGACCTCGAGAAAATGTATGTATCATGTCAGTATTTAGTAGGAAAAAACTATTTTACTTCAAGCAGCATTTCTGGTTGTAACTCCTTTTACAGCCAGTGAGCAAGCCCCTGTCTCTGAACTTCATCTGGATTCCTTGGTCAAAGTGTCTTGTTCAGCATGGAGTGCCATTGCATTTAATAAATGTAGTGCCATAGCAGGAGATCATGAGAAACTGATTATTTGACAATTTTGGAATGAAACAGTGGAAGGATTACTGAGGAAAAGGCTCCAGTTCATAACAGGCCAGCCAATTCTCTTTTCACTAAGGAATAAATAGGATTGTTTTGTGCATGTTCAGAAGCAGCTGTTAGGATGTGTGAGAGAAGTTTCTTATAGGTGATAGATCCAAAAATCTTAGTACATTTCAAATCTTAGATTTGAAAAGCAAATCCCAAATAATATATTTCCACTATTCTTTAGCCACGGAAAATCTACGTGTTAAGTGATGCTATCACCAGAAATTGTAAGTGACAGCATCCAACCTGAACCATTCCAGGGCGTATGTGATTTTTCTGAATTATTTCGCAGATGAGCAAATCACTATATTTTGTTTAGAAACAAAAGCGCTGGATGGCACTTGCACCCTGACAGGAGAGGGTCATAGTCTGTTCACCCATGAGGTGTCTGAGTGGCAGTAGGGAAATACATTTGAAAGTCAGTGCCTTTTGCAATGCTGTGTGTAATGGCAAAACTAAAATGGAATAGATTCCTCATGTTTCTCTGCATCATTTCTACACATCCCTCTAATACTCTTGCATAAGTAAGGGATTTAGCAAGAAGGAGAACACACCAAAAAGTATGGCAAGGAAATAGATAGGATTTTGAACCTAGAAAAGCATGGGGATGGAGGGATGAAGACCAAAGAGTGAACATAAAAGGATTCAGGAGTTGCTGATCAGTAGCAAGTAGTAAAGCATACATGGCATCTGGACTTTTCTGAAGTGTGCCATCCATTTCAGAGCATCATTGTAGGTTCAGGAGTTGTGTGTTGGCATGTGGTACACACTAAAAAGCCTCCAGTTGCTGCATCCTACTCATAGATCCAGACCCTCTTAAGTCCATCAAGCTGTAAATGGACATTTTTCTTGATGAAAGAAAAATAAAGTTGTCTTTTTTGTGGCTAAGTGTTATCAGGAATAAGATCAGTTCTGTTTTGACAGTTTTGTTGGCACTTTTTTCCCCCCAGTCCTGCAGGGTTCCTTTTAGCTTAGTCTTTATGGAAAATCATTGAGCTCTCTGGACTATGGAGTGGGTTGCAAAGTGCATTGTAAACTGCTTCTGTTGTCTTTAATTACTCAGAAACCATATGTCAGATATGTATGAAGGTAGTGATCACATTGAATATGATGTCTCTAAGTAGGGATTTATTGTCAACCAAAAAAATTATATATGGAAATGAGCTCAATTTGAAAATAGATCTATGGACTAGTAGTACTTGGAGGAGAAATGGGGACAGATGATTTATAGCAGAACATCCTTGAAAATAAAAGTGTGATAAATATGTAAATGAGACCAATCACATCAACAAAGATGCAGTATTTGCAGATGATATGGCAAACAGACAAAATGTGAAATAGCTCATAAGTCCTAAACCTAACCCATAAAACATTCATCAGAAATATTTGTGATACTGTAGGGATGAAAAAAGTGTGTAATCAAATAATAGATTTGCATATAAAACCATGGCCTTTGTATGAAAGCCTTCTTACTCTTGCAGGATCATGCACAGAAAGGAAGATTAAAGCAAACTGTAGTCTATTTAAGGAAAGCAGCTATTAATAATGTGATACCTCCATATGGTAAAATGTGGATAGCCTGATGTATACAAATGAGATACCTCAGTGTATTATATGTATGTGCTTATCTAGAACTAAATAGACTAAGAATAAGGAGAGTTACGATATCTTTTGAATATGTTACTGAAGAAAAATGGTATCTTATACAGTCCACCATATCTGTACACATGATTTTTATCATTTCTAACTGTGTTTCTGAGAATACGATATGCTTTTAAAGCTCAGAAGTTGCAAGGCAGTGGTGGTCTTTGCAATCATCCATTGGGGATAAGCTGGTTGAGTACAGTTTAAATCAGAGATGAGTCCTCCATGAGAATCTTATCTCTGACATGTTTATGTTCAAAGTGAGTGAAGGCTTTTGTATAGTGACTGAAAAATTCTGCTTTTCTAAGAAAGATAACTCAGTGTCATTTTTTAGTGTTCCTGCTGTCTATACATTCCGAAACACCTGAACAGCTGAGAGCTTTGAACATGTCAGATACTACTGGATATTTCCAGTCAGGCTCACGTCTCAATAGCCAGGCAAGATCTTGTTTGTTTTCCATTTGGACTGTCCAAGGACTTTCAAAATGGGTACTAGTGGCCATAAACAGTGTGACCTGGAAAGGTCAACATGGAGCGCTTCACCTGCACTCCCTTCTGAAGCTCCAGTTTTAGTTACCAGGGCAAAATGCTTTGGTCTTCATCTGCTTTTTTTTGGGTGGTGTCAACGTTTTCATTGGAATACTTCTGCCATTTTGAAGTTTTTTTTGAAAGAATAGAGCCCATTTGAACCATATCTAAATTTTCATTGTCTTCTTACCCATCTAAATTCCTTCAGTTTCTGAAAAAACATGAAATGGCAGTTCTGCAAGCTGTCATCTAGAGGAACAACTTTCCCCAAATGTGGCCTAGGAGGAAGATCTTTTCTTTTTAGATAGAATGTTTGAAGATATGAAATAAACTGACAAGCTCTAATTATCTGAGCTTCCTCTAACTAAACATGCAACTTGGATTTTCGTATAGAAAACTACTTCAGAAACCCACAGATCTGAGGAACAGCCTTAACCAGCTTGTTGCTGGCAGCTCTCCAGCTCTGCACAGCTCTGGCTTCATGTTAATTTAGCAAATAGGTGTTCAGGGAAGCAGATTAGTTATTCTCGCTACATGTTTAGTCTGCTCCTAAGTCTTAGCCAACTGGAACGTGGCAGCTCATCTGGAGTCCTGCTTAACCAGCCTGTTTACGCTCCAAGAGCTAATTAACCCTCCAGTAACTAAATTAAAAAGCAGCCCCATGCAGGCACATGCCTGGCAAAATCAATTCAACATGCTCTGCAGCTGCTGTCATCTTCAACATGCGCTGGAAGTGCGTAATTTGGAGAAGAGACAGTATAAAGCACTATTAGCTCTCCATTTTTTCTCTTACTTAGCTTCCTCATGTTAATATAAGATAAGAAACTAGATTTGGAATGTTGGTCTAGCAAGGCCTGGTTCAGGCATCATATTTATGGGAATTCTGGACTTATCGCCTTATCCTGTGCAATCCAAAGGGGCACAATCCCCTTGAAAATTCATCATCTGTTATTTATTCTTTTGAAAAGTTTAAGCTAAAGCATAATGCTTTGTCTTATCACTCATTTTCAAACCCAACCTATGTGCAGCCCAAGGAAATTCAGCCATGGGGGTGAAGTGCTTCTCGAACTAGAAGATGTCAGAGAAAAAATGGCCCTGTTTTGTATGTTGGAGTAATAGGGAAAGGACGTTTCTTTAGCAGATTTTGGCCAAGACAGATTTTGTGAACCTGAACCATGCTGTGATTAGCAGAGCTTGATGAGCTGGATCCTTGATGAGCTCTGAAAACACTGGAGAGCTAAAACTTCTAGGGTGGAGGGAAGCTGCCGGAGTTGACACTCCTGGAAATTGAAGTCTTCTGTCTGTGTAAGACAGCGGGATATATGCACCAGCTATCTACAGCTTCCTCATGAATTTGTAGAGAAAATACCTCTGAATCAGGCATTTACTTAATCACTCAGTGCATTCAAGCTTTTATGATTTTTTGCCGAGACTGTTGATCAAGTGATGGTTTATACAAACAGCAACCATCCTGATGTGATGCTAAGATTTCTCCTGTTTGCCCCATGCAGGCTAAAAGATAGGTTCCACTTCCCTTTGACTTAATTGGATTAGATTGAGATACCTTTTATGTTTTATCTTTACCGAAGTGAGGTACTTGAGGACAGTGGAGACCACACAACAGAGTATTCTGAAGCATATATGAAAGTACATTGCTGAATCAAGGTGTATCTCTCTTCCTGTGAGTGGGGAAGGAGTGAAGTTCTTGGCTTGATAGGTGAAAGTCTCATCAAGAACATTTGGCATAGTGTGAAGTCTTCACTTTATTTAGCAAGTTTTAATGACCTGGTGAATTGGTGCATTCACTGTCCAGACCTTCTTCAGCAGTAGCCATCAAAGCTTTCTGGACTAGCAAATAGCTAAGGGGGGATGTCCATCATCCCATATGCTCCTGATATCAGGTGCATTCAGCCCCAGCATATGATGTTGTCACACATGGCAGCATATAGCCCAAACAGATGGGAATGAAGGGGCAGAAGCAGGAATCGCATGATCACTTAAGGATGAGCAGTTTGCGTCTTCTGCTGTCAAGAAAACTGGTCAGTATTTTGCAGCTTCTTCATTTTTTCTTGCACAGTGTATTTTGTGCTGCCTCATTTGGTATGCAAATGGTTGTGATTAAATCAGATCATTAAAGCTACTATGAGAAAAGGGTTAGGATTCTGTGTAACCAAGACATTTGGAAATTGGTTCTAGGCGGGAGTTCCTCTCTATCTTCTGCATCATCTGGATAAGTCTGCTATTTCTTTGGCAATTTTTTTTTGCGAGAAGCAAAAAAAGGATCTTCTGTGATGTGTAAGTTAAATAGTGCATGTTACAAAAATATTTATTTACATACCTAAGGTGAAAGGGGGACACAGTGCATTCTGTGTACCAAAACACACACTAAATTGTATGTTGGTAATAATTACTCCAGGGTATATTACCAAGGTGCAACTCCATGGATATTAAATTCTAATTTACATTTTAGGAAGTTATGTGTAATGTTCTGCATCTTAAGGGCAGGGTATGAAAATAAGGATGCTACTTAATGCATTTAAATTAGTCTAAATATGCATTTTCTCTCAGGAAACAGAGGACTACACTTCAAAAACAGTAAGGCAAATAACTAGCATAAGCAAAGAAATTCAAAGTTCAAGCTGATATTTCAAATAATAAGCGTTTTAATGGGGCTTCTGTTATGGTGTGGGGCTTTCTCCTCTCTCTGCCTGGTCTAATCCTGCTCTTTTCTATACCAGAGGGGTTGCTTGCTGTTCAGGCCTCTGACTGAGCAGCAAAATCATGTAAGAAAACTTATCCTCAGCTGTGTGCAATGTGCACTTTCCTTAACCCAATAGCATCCAGGGGGTTAATCATTTGCACATTGCTACACTCTGCCCTTTGAAATGGGCTCCCACAAATGTGATTTGAAAGTTGAACAGGTTTGTGAGCTTCTCCAAGGAGTCCTATAACACACTCTCAGTGGAGGAGCCAGGCAAAGCAAAGCTGTGTTCCGTGATCTCTCTTTATGGCAATGAGCAGCTTGGGTGCATTTTCTTCTCAAAGGGGGCCCGTTACTTCAGAGGATAGATTTAGATTGGACATCAGGAAGAAATCCTTCCCTGTGAGGGTGGTGAGGCCTTGGCACAGGTTGTGCATAGAAGCTGTGGCTGCCCTACCCCTGGCAGTGTTCAAAGCCAGGTTGGATGGGGCTTGGAGCGAGGGGCAGGGGGCTGGAACTGGATGAGCTTTAAGGTCCTTTCCAAACCAGACCATTCTAGGACCCTCCTGTAACCTTTGCAGATGGGATCCCTTGGACTGCAAACTTCAGTGATTAGTGTTAATACATGGGAAGCCTGGTCTGTTCTTTGTTCAGATTTATTTCTGAAAGAAGCAGCTATGCCTTGGGTTCGAAACAGTAAGTAATGAATGAAGACTAAGTGGTTTTATTATAACCCATTAACATTTTGCTGCATCATCACCTGCCATTCTGCTTTTCCTTGCCAAAGCTTGTCTGTGGAAGAAATCATATACTTGCAGTCATTGTTGTCATCCCTTGCACAATTACAGGAAACTGAGGTAGAAATCTATTATCCATGCCAGAAACTCACTACTGTTGTCAAAGAGCAGAGCTTCTAATTACAGCTTTGTGTATTTCAGTAAATGCATAACCTGATCTCAGTCATTTACTAATGCTAGGGTGGAACAAAATCACAAATAATGTAAGAATACGTTAGAAGAGGCTAGGAAATGTAAAATAAATACAAAAGATCCATATCGACATTTGTTAACTTTTCTATTTAAAAACTCACCAAAAAAAGTCATACTAATATTGTCATATTTTAATTGAAACAAGTTGGACTACAGGAAAGGAAATATTCCATCATTCTTTCTCCATGGGTTTGGTATCTTGATGCTCTCTGCCTTTGACAGAACAGATTTAGAAAGGAAAAATAAAAAGAAAATACATTTTGTCATTACTTCTTTTTGAGCAAAAGTGAGTGTTGTGGTACTGAACTGTTAGCAGGATCTGTATTTGTTAACTGCATCGGTAATGAAGCCAGCATTAGAGACTGAAGTTTTTAATGGAAGAATCACAGGATCCCAGACTGGTTTGGGCTAGAAAGGATTTCCAAAAGGTTGTCTAGTTCCAGCCCCACCCTGAAGTGGGCAGGGACACCTTCCACTAGACCAAGTTGCTCTAAGCCCCGTCCAGCCTTTCCTTGTACACAGCCAGGGATGGAGCGTTCACAACTTCCTGCGCAAAGGAAGCCCGATGATGTCATCTTGGACATCATTTCTGGTCTGTCTAGACATGGAGATCGATAAAGCAAAAAAAGGAAATCCAATTGCCTGAAGGCATGCTAAATGTTTCAGTGCCTCTCCCCAGTGGCACACTGTTCAGATAACTTGAATTCATAGAAGACAAAACATGGGTAAATGACTGTGTGAGTTCCCACTTTTCTTTAGGAGGAAACTGTGATCCAGCGTTCTTCTGCCTTCTTCTGTGCAAACAAATCAGATAAAATTATGTGCAGGCTAAGTTAAGACAATTCTGTTGTATGTCTAAATGTGGGCTCTGAAGTTGCTTCATTCATTCAAAATGAGATCCGAGGGGGAAGTGCAGAATGCTTAAAAAGAAGATCTCAGCCCAGTGGTCAAAACCACTTTTCCATATGGAAAAGGAATTACTAAGATTTTTTTTCCTCAGTTATTAAGATTATTCCTCAATAAGCTTGTTCAGCTTTCACACTCATTTCTGGGCCTCCCCTGCCACCACTAGAGCAAGACAGATGTATTGCAGGTTTGGCATGCTGTGGTGATTCATACGGGGATATTTGCTTTCTCCAAATCATTCAGTTTTGCAAGGCAGCCTCACTTTAGGTCTTGGCATTAGAGGCATGAAGCTGATGATTATTGCAATCGATAAACTTAGCAAGGAGCCTCAGAATTGATAGTCATCCATGGCGTGGAATTAATGCTATGATCTTTCTTCTTTTCTCTTGTGGGCTATGCAAGTAACAAGTGATGGTACAAGAGGAAACAGCCTCAAGCTGTGCCAGGGGAGATTTAGACTGGTTATTAGGGAAAATGTCTTCCCCAAAAGGTCAGTCAGGCATTGGAACAGGCTGCTCAGGGCAGTGGTGGAATCACTGTCCCTGGAAGTGTTCAAAAACCGTGTAGACAATGCCCTTAGTAGCATGGGTTAGAGATGGCCTTGGCAGTGCTGGGGCATGGTTCATCTCAGGTGCTTTTGGGTGGGTTTTTTGTTTCAAAAGGGGCCAGTGTTGTAAAATGTACAATGGCTGTCATTAGAAGCAGTTTTTTTTACCCAAAACATGTCACTTCTTCAGTTTCCATCTCCTGCTCCCAGGAGCTTCACTCTGTTTTGAAGTAAAGGAAATGTCAAGTTGTATATTATTACGAGATTCTTGTGCTTTCAAAGTAGAATCAGTGACAATCTAAGTTACTTTGTAAATATAAAAATATGTTTTCTAAGGAATATAAACTAATTCTTAAGCTGGCTGAGTGATACTGCAAACTGATATTTGTATATCAGAAAATGAAATGAGAACTCAGAATTGTTAATTCTAATTATGTTTTACATTTTCCAATGTAATTCATAGCTCATACGTAGCAAAAACGTGGTTCTTCTCATGTACTGTTTCAGAATATTGCTCTGGTTTAGATAATTACATTTTTCTCACTGAAATAAGTGCATTCAGGTCTTGTATCCCTAAATATGATTTGGGAAAAACAAACAAACTCTTATGTATTGATTACACATTAACTCCACAATTTCTGGATAGAATTAATCATAAAATATATTGACCTGAAAACAAACACAGTACAATAACAAAACAACTCTGAGAGACAACATGTACATCCAGAATTACAGCGATTGCACCTCACTTGGTTGTTCAGTTCAAACATTCAGCACCTCCATCTCCTTTACCTGACAGACATGCTGGAAAGGGTCCATGGCTCCTGAGGTTGCTGTGTTGGTGAGTCTTTATGGGAATCTGGGCATCATGGTGCCATCTCCTTCCAGATACATCCAGCTTCTGGGTTTGCTTTAAAAAGTGCTGCTATTAAAAGTATAAATTAGGAAGGAAAGGTCTTTTTTCTTGAGAAAACAAGGGTTTATTGAGTTTTCTTTTCTGTTAATCTTATGTGTGTATTATAACTGTACCAGTGAATGGGTGCAAAAGTTGGGACCTACTTGAAATTGTGCCCAATTTTCTCTAAATGGGATTTTCTTCAATATTTATTGTTGCTGCTAGTAAGCATTTTGTTTGTCAGAAAGAAGGCAGCTAGCATCAGATTGGAAATGGTAATTCAATTTCAGGAGGATTTCAGAAATACCTTCCCATATTAATTTTATCTCACTTTTCTGTTTAGTTTTGAAATAATGTTAGTGGAATTGGCATGTTACAATGAAAGATTGTTTGCCATTGCTATTGCAATACTGATACAAGCCTCAGCATTTATGGAAAACAAATGTTGAGATGAAGTCAAGAGATTAATTTTCTAAGCAGGAGATGCTGATTCTCTGACAACATTATATTGCATGGCCTGTATTTCTATTATGCTGAATGACTGACGTGGATTTAATCATTAGTTTGATGGCTGCTTTTCTCAGTGGAGAGGCGACTGGGCATTTGATTGTTATTAGTGAGCTGCATTTTGATTTTGCTGTCAAAGACACTGCTGGCCCCATCATCGCAGGTATAAAACCAGAGATGTATTGTGCCCACTGTTTGTTTTGTGACCAAGCTAGGATCAATTTGCTTGCAAAATACAGTGAATATTTGCTTTGATTTCTCAAGCAGGAACCTAGTTTTGATGACGACTTCCATATACATGGGGTTTTTTTAAGAGAGTAAGTAAGAGTGGTGTACCTTTGGTGACTAAATTATATGTCACGTGGTAGAGTATATGTGTGTACATATATACTTGCATACATGCATATGTGTGTACATATATATATATATATATATACACACATAAAGTAGTCTGGAAAAGACTTAAATTGCTAGGATTTAGGATGATAGACAGATAACTATGCCAAAAAGTATTTTGAATGCTTGAGGAGCCAGCACCACATATGGAAATTACAAATGAGTGAAAGAAATGCAGAATGCTGAAAAACTATTGGTGTCTGTGCATTTTCCAGTGCAGGCAGCACGGGATTAGAAGCTGGGGACAGGGACAAGCTGTTGGCTTTCCCAGTTCAGAACCTTGTCCCTGAGAGATGCTGATGCCAATTGCTGAAGGAGGATGTTCAAGAGAACATTTCTGGAACAGTTGCTTCACTGATGAGAAATGCATCTGATAAATAATGGGCTGTTCATCAAAAACTCCTGGAACGGTACCTTTATGATGTCTTTGTGTTGTGAAGTTTTCTCCACTGGAGCAAGTCATAATGGTGAATTTCACATGGGCACCAAACTAAACTAGTCGTTGTATGGAAGCATTGTTTACTTCTGTCTTGCTTGTCTGCTCAAGAGCAGAAAAGTTTACATCTTCATCTGGATATGTTTAGCCTTTCTAGTGTAATTAGGAAGTGAAGGTGCTCATTAGATATGTCTACTCCTTTGGTCAATCTTATCTCTTATTTTGGATTAAATTTTATTATATGGTTTTCAGCTTTATTCTACACATTTTTAAGACTTCTGCTGGATTTCTAAGATTTTGGCTTTGCCCATCTGTGCTGTGAGAAGGGGTGAGCACAATATGGTGAAAAGGATTTGCTTATTTATTACTTCTCTTCCCTGCTCTTCAGGAAAACTGGGGGTGGCAGAGCTCCTTGGGGGAATAGGGGTGTGGGTATACCTTTTGTGGGCTGATGAGCATGTTTGTAGGGGAACAGCTTTGAGGTACTACAAGTGACAGGAGGTTTATAGGCCAGAGATAGATACATGTCACCTAAAGACTGCACTGGGGAGCAGGAGCAGCCTCAGAGGTAATGAATGAGGTTTTTCAGGAAATCTGGGCAGAGCTTACTAACATTTGGAATAAACCATTGAGGAACTCCAAACCTTCTCCAAAGGCATTGGATGTCAGGGTAGGTGGGGATATAAAATCTTCTGACATCCCTTTCAATATTCTTTAAAGCTTTTCTGCCTTAAAGTTAATTATCCTAGTTTACATTCTGATAAATCTGCCCTTTTGAGCTTAAAACCCTTTTGCTCTTCTTTGGGGCATTTTGTGCAGAAAAAGATCAATAAACATTGCCTCAAAGTTGTGTTGTACAGCACAACTGTCTTGTCATTACATTATCACCAGGCTGGATGTGGTTCTGAGCAACCTGGTGTAGTGGAAGGTGTTCCTCCTCAATTCACACTTTTGACTGTCCCTTCCAACCCAAACTATTCTATGATTCTATGTGCCATGTCTTGGCTCCACTGTTCCCCAAGCCCAACCCTCTATTTGGGGATGCTGGGATGAGCTGAGGTAGAAGGCACAGCAGCAGGAGAGAGGGGAATGGAGGAGGGAGCTAGGTGGCAGGACATTTGTACAGAGGCAGGTGAATGGATCACAGTTCATCCGTGACAGCCATGTGGCTGGGCATAATTGACAGCACTGTTTGTCTAAAAATAAGCTTGGTTTGATCTGTATTTCTTAGCAGCACACTTAAATGTGCTAACAAGTAAGTAGCTTTTCACAAGCCTTCATCTGTCAGTAGCAAGGAGCCTGTTTTGTATTCCCAGTACCCAGAGTACCTCTGAATAGCACATTATGTTTTCATCCTACTGCGCTGCCAGGCACTGTGCTTTCAGGGTAAGAAAGAAAGAACATGCTAATGTCTCAAATAGGCTGCAAAAGTCAGGTAAGAATTGTGTCAACGATGGGCAATTGCTCAGGTCTCTAGAGGGAGGACTTTCTAATGGGATCTCAGCTAAGCACTGTACATGCTTAAATTCCAGGGAGCATCTTAGAATCATAGAATAGTCAGGGTTTGAAAGGACCTTAAGATCATCTAGTTCCAACCCCCCTGCCATGGATGGGGACACCTCACTCTACACCATGCCCCCCAAGGCTCTGAACCCTACCAGTGATGGAGCATTCACAGCCTCCCTGAGTAACCCATTCCAGTGCCTCACTACACTTACAGTGAAGAATTTCTTCCTTATATCCAATCTAAACTTCCCCTATTTAAGTTTGAACCCGTTATCCGTTGTCCTTTCACTACAGTCCCTGATGGAGAGTCCCTCCCCAGCATTCTTATAGCCCCCCTTCAGATACCTGTTTCGAGGTCTCCGCTCAGCCTTCTCCAGGTTGAACAGCTCCCACTTTCTCATCCTGTCTTCTTAGGGGAGGTGCTCCAGTCCCCTGATCATCCTCGTGGCCCTCCTCTGGACATGCTCCAACAGTTCCATATCCTTTTTACGTTGAGGACACCAGAACTGCTCTACCTATGTCCATGAGTTCTGTTGCTCCATCATAGAAGGCCACCAGATTGGTATGGCAAGATTTGCCCTTAGTGAAGCCATGCTGGCTGTCACCAAGCACCTTGTTGTTTTCCATGTACCTTAGCATGCCTTCCAGGAGAATCTGCTCCAAGATTTTGCCAGGCACAGAGATGAGGCTGGCCAGCCTCACCTTATTCTCGGTTTCAGGAGTCCTTCTCACCCAGGGAGATTGATTTCAGATGTAGGTACGTAGATAAAAATCTGTGCAATATTTATTCCTGATTTTGGCGGTGTGCAGTCAACATCAGTGCCAGCAATGTGTCAGGAGGTGTCCTTTCATCTGCAGATCTAAGGATGCTTCTGTTCTCCATATTTTGTGAAATTGTTGGCAGGTTAAAAGCTTCCTGCAGTCAGGTAAGGGGCAAAGCTCTCATTTGCTATGTCTCTGTTTGTTCATAGGAGAATGAATAATAACAGAACAATGACCATCCTTTGGGGAAGATTGTCCAGAAGTCTGCTCCTCCTCTTCTTGCTGTTATTGACTCTCAGTGGCCTTTTTAAAAATCTATAGAGCTTACTCCAGCACTGACCTTGTCTAATCATATTGATTGTTAGTAACTGAAGGCTAATTAGGAAGCAAGTTGCTATGGTAATTCTTGAGTCATGCATATGAAGAGAAAATACTGCTAAAACCACTAGTGCATGATGACTATTGCCATAGTTAAACAAATTAAAAAATATAATTCATTCAGATTTATTCAGGAATTCCAATGAAGATACAATATGCAACAAGGAAGTTTTTCCCTTTCTACCACCTTTTCCTCTTTTGTAGTAATTTTGTTCTTTTATTTTCTTTGGGTGAGTTATGCATAATTTTAGGACTAAATGACACAGTAGACTTTGGGTTGTTCTCCTTCCCCCATACCTGTAGCCCACACAAAAGATGTCACAATAAGGTTTGTGCAACAGGAGACTGACTCAGGCAGTGGGTAACAGGACTTGGAACCCTCCAGATTTCTAGGTCACTTGTTCACATCCAGTTCACATGTATGTGATGAATGTTTCCTTTTCACATGGGTAGTTTGATAGCTTGCATACCATGAGATGGTGATCTCGGCCTGTGCCCTCAGGAGATGGTGATTCATTGCAAGCTGCTGCAGCTGGCTTTCAGCAGCAACCTCTTTTGGCCAGATGTTGAAATGGCTCTGCAGCAGAGCTGGTGTCCCAGTGGGTGACCACACTTCATTGTGTGGCACTATGGGAAGGTTGGATTGCTTTGGCTGCGCTGTATCCTGTTGGTGGGTAAATGGAAAATTTTTGCCAGTCACATCTAATGGAGTCTTTCCACCTTATATTTAACTGAATGCTACCCAAAGGAAGATGATGGGCATTCTTCCTTCTCCTTTGGCACCTCACTGACTAGTCATGTCACGTACAAATCTTAGCTCCCCTAATGAGCCTCCATCTGAACGTCTTTAAAGAGGAGGAGGATATAAGAACATGCATCCGTTTGCTACCCTTCTGGACAGTTTGAATGATGAGGCAAAATGAGTCTGAGGACTGCATAGGAGATAGGAGTGTACTGAATACAGGTCATATCCAGGTGAACGTGAGTTTCTCTGCCCCTCTCAGTCTTCAGTGGATGAATGTCCTTAAATTGACTTTAGCAGCACATAAAGAAAAAAGTGAGTGGAAATGCAGCCACTGTGTAGCACGAATCTCTTTTAACAGGTCTCATAAATAAATAGAGTGTTCTCTTGTATGCTCACAGAGTTGCATTAATTTACGTGAAAAGAAGATATAAAATGGAATAATAAGAAGTGTTTGCCACTTGAAAGCAAAACCAGTTCAATACATAAAAACCAAACAAACCAACCAGCCAAAGACAGACATACATTTAAATTTATTAGCATCAACTAAATCAGGTGATCAAATTACTCTAAGGTGAAACCAAACCATCTGGTTTGAGGCTTTGTGTGTTCCTCAAGTTAAATAGGTGCCACTGTAAAGACAAGTCCTGAGCCTGCCGTTTTGAAGTACCCAGTTCATGTTATCAGCAATTTAACCCTGAGGGGTAAAAAACCTGAAAGCCCTTGTACTTAGCCACTGCCTAGTGTGTCCTCACCAAAGGCATGGAGCACAGAGATTCCCCTGGGGAACCTCTAAACCTCAGCCATCCTGCGGAGCCATCTTCAAACTCATAGAAAAGGTATCATGAGAACCTGTTACCTTTGTGTAGAAGAATGAGGTGTGTTCTGGTAGTGCTGGTAGCTTTCACTTGCTGTACCTTTCTGCATGTAAGAAAAATGCACTCCTGTCCAGGGATCCAATCCCAAATCCTTAAGGATTTGGGTAACTTCAAGATAGAACGTCTTTCAGAGGAAACTCTGATCATTTTCTGTAGTACTTGTTTCTTCATTTCCCATTTAAATAATCCAAAAATAGAGAAGCAGTATAACAATTGCCTTTTAGTTTTAAATTTGGTATTTAACGTACACAAAACATTCCTTTAAATCTGAAAACCAAATTGTGTCATAGGATTGTTTTAAGTTAGAGTACTTGTGTGTCCTTTTGTGTATTGTGCTGTGTGCTTTCCAAAGAGAATACTTACTTAAAATTACAGGAAAATACATACTCCTCTAAAATGGAGAATGCCAATGTAACTGCAAATTCAATATATTAAAACCAATGGATTTCCATGCCTTCTGCTGCAGTGTCTGGAATCTCCTTCCTTCTCAACTAAAGCAACAATCATAATCAGAAATGATGGATTTAATTTTCTGTTGGTATTTGTAAAATGCATTTCATCAGCGTGACCTTCTCAAATGGTAATTTTTGTGGTTTGGGATCTCTTCAGGATTCTTCCCCCCTCCCCTCATCTGTAGTATTTTTTCAAAGTGTTTTACTGGAAACATAAAAGATTTTGCCAGGCTTGTATGGTGTGAAAACACTGTAAGTTCCAGTATGTTCGCATCAATATGGGAAGCCAGACAGAAAAATATCCTAAGTATATGCCATGCAGTACAGCAAAGGAATAGACACAGCAGCTTCTAAGGAAAACACTTTTTTATTCAAACCATGTTTCTTGCTCAGTCGTCTTTAAGTGCTGTGGGGGGAAGATTCCTCTTCTCCCTGGATTAAGAAGGAGGAACTACTTCAGGTAAGGTGTTTTGCATTATCTGTAGATCCAACTTCTGTCTATGTCGCCCATTAGATATGACCCGGAAGAGTGTGGAGGAAATCAGCTCCTGGGGAGATAAAACTGTTCTTACACAAGAAAAAGCAGGTCATTCCCGAGTGATCAGGAATTGTCTATGGAGACTCCATGGAGGCAATCAGTATTGAAGGCTCCCCAGTCCAGTCTGAGGACTTTCTTGTTAAAGCACTACAGCAGCAGACAGCAGCAAAAAACTGGTGTTCTTACAAGCCTGAGTTGCACAGTGTGGTTGTGGCAGAGAGTCTCTGTGGCTTGCGTGAGCACCTTCCTTATAAATGGAATTAGATTTGTAGAAAGGCTGCTGCTGGCTGAATTGAGGGAGTAAGCACTGTATGTCCGTGGGTCTATTATTTTTATTGCTTTTATTGGAATACTGTATACACACACAAATGTAGAAGCATGGTAATATATTGGCCCAAGTTTTATGACATGTTCAGTTCCTCCTGCTAAGATCTATCTACGTGCAGCCTTGCAGTGTTTGCTGATGAGGAAGATTATTTGTGTCAAGCAAATCAGGTGGAAGCGTGTGATTTTCATAGAGAGCTGTTCAGTTATTTGTCAAATAAGGCTCCAGAGGTATTGAATCAGGCTCCTTTCTGCTGTCATCAGCTACTTGGCAAACGGATTAGGGATTGTAGGCAGTTCCCATGTTTGTATAGATGCCATCTCTGCATCCTACAGATTTGGGCTTAAAGGTAATTTTTTCTGCTTATGATAGTGCAGTATTGCAATCAGATAAATAATCCTCATTACACACTAATTTAGTGAAGCTTTTGACCTAGTAGCTTCTTCCTGGTGTTTGTGTTTTCTCTGGCAGTCTGTTGCAAGGCAGAGGCTTGGATTTAACTTTGGAAGCATAAAAGAATATCCTTTTCCCAAGTAGGTTGTATCTAAGGGCACCAGTCATGCCAATACTTATGCCGTGGAGTCTTGGCCAAACCTGGAGGCAAAGCTCAGGCATTAGGTTTTGTAGGGTCAAGGCTTCGTACACAAACCATAAAAATTGTAAGCAGTTTTTGTGGAAGGGAAGAATGAGTGTGAATAGAAAACAAAACAGAAGGAAATATTTATACTGGAAGAAGATATTTTGCAGGGATATTGTAACATTGAATAAGATCTACTCTGTTCTGTGAGACCTCACTTGGAGTATTGTGTGCAGTTCTGGTGTCTTCAACATAAAAAGGACATAGAACTGTTGGAGCAAGTCCAGAGGAAGCCCACGAGGATGATCAGGGGACTGGAGCAGCTCCCCTATGAAGATAGGATGAGAAAGTTGGGGCTGTTCAGCCTGAAGAAGAGAAGGCTGAGTGGAGACCTCATAGCAGCCTTCCAGATCTGAAGGGGGCCTATAGGGATGCTGGGGAGGGACTCTTCTTTAGGGACCATAGTGATAGGACAATGGGTAGCAGGTTAAAACTTAAACAGGGAAAGTTTAGATTGGATCTGAGGAAGAAATTCTTTATTGTAAGGGTGGTGAGGCACTGGAATGG
>JASSUY010010444.1:0-22918 GCA_032466535.1 Forpus xanthops
CCCCGCCGTTGCATGGAGACCCAGGACCAAGGGGCGCAGATGGAGCCGCTGCTGCCCACGGTACGGCCGCCGCAGCGCAGCCACGGCTGCGGGAGGGGGAGAGAGGAGCCCCGCAGGCAGGCAGGCAGCTGGGGAGGGGTCGCTGTGGCCGCCTTCCTGCCCGTCTCTGCGGGGGGTCGAAGCTGTTTTCTCGGGTGTGTGGGGAAACAGGTTGGCTCGCTCCGGTGCCCGGCGGCGAGGCGGCGGTGTTGCCTGGGCGCCACCGCGCTCGGGGATGAAGCGAGGTGTGTTTGTGCGTATGTGTGTGTGTGTATGCGTATGCGTGTGTCCCGCCGGGGTGAGCACCCTGCCCTCCGGCTCCACCGCTTCAGACATCCGCTTCCCCTCGGTACCCTGTCTCCGCGCTCCCCCCTCCCTGGCACCGCTGTTCTCGGTGGGGCAGCGCTGGGGAGCGGGCACCTGAGGGGCACAGCCGTGCGGTCCCGCTCCGGGCTGGGACTGTCCCTGCAGCTCCCGGCTCTCCCTTGCCTGAAGACGCAGAGGAATCTGCCGAGGTCTGGCACTTGCATCACGGGGTCTAGCTCCCCCCGGATACCGGGCTTCGCTTCGTGCCGTGGTGTCGCAGTTTCTTGTGCTCGGTGGTGGAGCTGGTAATCTGTGGGGTTGTTGTCGTTTGGGGGGGGAGGTACGGGGTGCACCCCTGCCTCTGAGCGCAGTGTGATTGCACTGCTACGGCTGGGCAGTGTTTCTCCAGAAAATAGGAAGGGGGTCAGTTGGTGGGGGACCTCTTAGATGAGTGCAGGCCCTCTTTCCCCCCTGGTTTCCCCCAGGCACAGGGTTTGCAGGCACAGGGAAGGTGTAAGGTGGGTGTAAGCTTCATCTCCTACTGACATTCTGTTTGTGAATGGTATTCCTGCCTTGCACTGGAAATCACTCTGTCTGGAGCAGGGAGAAGTCTTTCATGTGCATACACTAGTGTCTGACAGGCATACACATCCTTGTGAGCACACCGCATAGGTCTGCAGAGGCTTCCCTGGCTCCTGAAATGGATCTGTGTTAGCACGGCATTGACAAAGCTTGAAAGAGACAAGTCTCAGCCTCTGCAGGTTGATGAGCTGCACTCATGGCAAGCCTGTTTTCTATAGGATCTGTTCCCATCATCTGTTGACATGGTCCATTTTGCAGTCAGGTGACAGGTTGCTACACAGTGTGAGGTTATCCCTTGTGGCAGAGACATTCTTTCCTGTTGCTCTCTCAATACCTTTCGTGAATCCTAATTTGTGTTACTTGCTACTTTCACACTTTCTGGTGCTGGAGTCGGAGGTCTTGTCTTTTTCACTTGCAGACTGGCTGCATGCTTCCTTTCGTTAGAGAGACAATTCAGGATAAATCCAATTTCCATTGTGATCACTGATGTTTGTGGAAGGTTTAGTCCTCAGTGTTTCACACCAGTGAGGTAGTCTGCGGTCGGTAGCAGCCTCGCTCTTGCTCATACACCTTGCTAGCAGCCTACGTGCTGGTCTTGCTTTGCCAATATGCGTTGTCTCTGGCTGCTGCACAGGGAGTCAGAGGCATTAGCTTTTAGACTGTGCAATGTACACGGTTGCCTTGTGCTGTCTAGTTTGGAGTTTTGTTTCTCCAGGGCTATACACAGGAAAAAAGGCTGTTGCTGTGGTTGAGAGGACTAAAGAATATAGGTTTTCTTGTGTGCTGATGAGGGGAGAACTGTCCCTTTGCAGCTCTGACCGGTGGCACCCTGCCCAATGCGGTATCTGTCTGCAGAGCTGCAGGTCCTCATCAGTGCTGTTGCTTAAGTTTGTGTCTTGGTTTCCACCTCCATTTTTACTTAAGCAGCTGTTGTGCTTGCTTCAAGTAGGAAAGGATGACTTCTGTACTCCATGTAATATATTATGGCATGACCTCTTCCTCTCTCCTCCCTTACTGTTTCTGACAGGGCCTCCGTAGGGCAACAAGGCAGTGTTGCTTTCTTGCCACCGTGATGGTAGAAGGCATAGCTCCCTCAGTCGTAGAGATCCTGCAGTCCTAATGGCAATTTCTTCTTGCATCAAGTGATTTAAGTTTCTCTGCCTAACTGATGTTTAGAGCCCTGCATGTGGTAAAGGCAGAAGTGGCTTTTGCATGGTTGGGATTCTTGTACCTGCAGTCACGGCAGAGTTTAAGGAGCAGGAATTGGAGCTAATGTTAGTGTTTTTAGCCTAGGAGGTAATGCTGTGACATAGCGGTACTTTTGAAGTGCTTCTGTTTAAGGGATCAATCCTCATCTTTACTTGAAACAAACAAATGGGAGGCCGAGCTTTAAGACGAATACATTCCCAAATGTTGTCCCAATTTGGTGGACTCTGGGTCTGAAGAGAAACACTCCTAGCTGAGCTCTTTTCCTTCAAGAGCTTGGTCTAATAGCAACAGTGTGCTTATTTTTATTTATTTTTTTTTGTGAAACTGTGACACATGATGCAGTTTAATTGTTATTTATAGTAAAAAGATAGCAAATGTAGTCCTTGATTAATTTTATCTTCTGATGGTGCTCAGAGATTGTGAAGCCTCAATATAATTTCCCACCAAAATCCCGCAGCTTGTACAAAGTGGAATCTATTTTTACTGTAGTGTTAGTCATATGTTGTTATTGATTTATTATACAACCATTTAATTAAAACCCCCAATCCCTGGCAACTAGAAAAATGATAAAATACTGCAGTTTTGGAGGGGGGGATGGTGTAAATGATTTCCTTACCAGTCTCCTTTCGCAGGACTGTTTCCAAAAGGAGATTTACACAGCCACAGCACCTCTGTTTAGTGGTTGGGGTACTGCTTCTCATTTTTTTTTGCAGTGTGACCAAATTTCTCTGAAAATTATTAAAACTCTGTTGTAAATTGTCTGTAAGTGCAATATTATAGAAATAAATGTAAAAGGAAATTGTTCACCTGGAAAAATTTGTTCAAACTGCTTTTGACAATGCAAATATAGTCTTATTTTTATTGTTCAATACATACACTAATATGGTAACAAATTGCAGGCTTGTATGCTTACTGTATCATCTAATGTTTTATTTATCAGCCATCAAGTATATTTTTTCAGTATGATTATTGGGAGTGCTTTAAAATAGTTGTGAGTAATTGAAAGATTGCTGAGGAGTCATCATTTGTTTACAGAATGGGAGAAAGAAGCTGCAGATCTTCTCCACAAAGATACTTTATTGATTTCTAATCAAGGGACCAGATATAGTTAATTTGTCTGTATACATGTATACCTTATTGCATGTAAATTATTTTGCAAGTGGTCACTTAAGGCAGTGTGTTCACAGTGGAAGTTGCTCTGTAGTGTATTTGTTTATGTCTGTTCTGGATCTCTCTTGTATGCAAGTCAAAATTTGCTTTCAAACCAAGGTTGTTGTCAGACGAGGCTGGATATTTCAGGTAGAAGGAGCATGTACAAAGTGCAGGTATTTTCTTAACTGTGTTTGTGCTGGGCATGTCATTTTCCTGTGTTTTCTGAAGGTAAGGGTAAAATCCCTGTATGTAAAGCCAGCTTGTTTTTTCCTTTCTAAGTTTATATTCTCTAACCTTCAAGCTGTTTTGTTTTATTTATTTATTTAGAATTCTGGTAGGTGCAAGACCTTAAAGCATGACATTGCTGATGCATGCCCACAGATACATATATGTAATGTATATGCATACACTATGGTATGTTATGTATGCTACAGGTAAGATATCATTTATGATTGAGTACTCTTGTTGCTGCTGCAAGTGGCACGCAGTTACTACTACTTAGGCCTCCGTATGTGGGAGAGTGGTATAGCAAGATCTTGGGTAGTAACTATTTTTAATGTGGCAGGTGAGTGTGGGAAGCTGCTCACACTAACAGGCCAAATTCTCTTGCTTTTGTTGATGCTGAGTGAGACCTCTGACAAGACTTGCAGATGAAATGTATTGCTCATTGTGAGAATGGATGGCAGAGCCTGAGCCCACAGTTTGTGTAGCAGTACTAATTCTCAGTCCATTGAAATTCAGGATTATAGCAGCACTTAAGGCAAGTTTATAGAGACTATAGGAATGTTGTGTTTCTTTTGGAAAAATGCAGAAGCACTATTGTGTTTTCAAGACAGGAGTACTGAGATAATAACACAGTTGATAATAAAACCCCAAAACCTAATTGTAAGTATAAATCTAGGATTGAATTGCTGTTTTGCGCATTTTCCTTTTTTGCTGCTTGATTCCAAGTTCTGAGTGAAAGGAAAAAAGAAATCTTTTTCAAGGAAAATGCTAGTATGAAACAAAGTAACAGACAGGGACATACATTTATTTAAGTACCTCCCCATCTCTTTATATTTGCCAATCTCATGATTATAAAAGATTTCTCTGGATCATATGGTGTACTGTGGTGTTACTCTTTAAGAATAATTGGCAGCCTGATACTTATTTGTGAAAAAAAACAAAAAAACCAAAAAAAACCAAACCAACAACCCAGAAAAAAAGTATGAATCCTGTGTGGAAATCATGTTACTTTAATGTGTCTGTGTCTGGTTTGAGTTCTTACCACAGCTTCTACTTGTTAAATAGACACTTTCAATTTTCTCTGCTAATAATTGCATCTTTTCCTTCCTTTGGAAAAAAGTGTAGAATTAGTTCTAAACCAAAATACTTCCACTGATACCTTTAATGCGTCTTAAGTAATGTTTACAACCTCAGTGGATGAGAGGATTTAAGCAGGTGAGGGGAAACTTGATCCACTCTAAATCTTCTTGAGCAATTAGTTTTGTATCTGATATGACAAAACCATAGGCGTAGCACATTCATTTAATTTCTATAATACACTGTAACGTATATATTTGGGTCTGCATTGTAAAAATCCCAAACTTTTGAGCAATGGTGCCATTAAGACTCCCTTTGCAATAATAATGCCATTTTAATGTTAATGGTGGAGTTATTTAATGGAGGACTGCATGTGTTCCACACAACTTTCAGTGTTGGTGGAATTTAAAAGTTATTCTCATGAAATGAAAAATAAGCTTAGTATATTTAAACATAATCAATATAACCATGCTTGTACAAGGCTCTTGATTAGGATAGGCAAGGTGAAAGTTGGAATACATGATAAAGGCAATTACTAAAAATAGAAGGAAAAGAGTCTTGGGCTGAGGGGAAAGAAGTTGCAGGGTGACATAAGGGTAAAGTTTTGAGTGTGGAGAGATTTGTGCAAACTCGGAGAATCGAGGATGTTGTATCTGACTGTGGTATGAAACAGAAGAGGGAGCTGATTAAGTTTCACATGAAAAAACTGATTTGATTACAGGATGGGGAAAGTCACGGAGGAGCAGAAGCAGGAAGGCCAGCTCATGCTCTTGTACAGCTGGGGCAAGGCAGCTGATTCTTCTGTATCTTTTCTGATGTCCCTATCCACCTGCTGGACCCTTTTCACTTTGTTTAAATAGACATTGCAAAGTTGATTATAAATAGGATTTAGAATTCTGTGGAGATGTGGAAGATACATCAAGATTTGTCAAGTTCTTGATTTAAATGAAATGGAGCAGGAACTTGCTGCAAAGAAACAGGTATAGTAGCATATTTGGAATAAATCTGGATTATAAGTGTTGATAACTTCAGTTACATCCTCCTGAATCTTGAATTTACTATAAACATTTACATTTACTATGGACACATTCAAAGAGTATATTAGAAAGATAGAAGACTGCTATTTGATTTTGTCATTGCAAGGAGGTTTTAAAACCATACAACAATGTGAAGTGTAACATTATTTATGAATGCTAATCTGCAAAATGCTCATATTAGATGTAGATTTTTAAGCCTTCATGAAACATTGTTGACTTTTAAAGAGTACAGAAATCTGTCTCCATCAGTGGGGCTGCAGGAAGTTCCAGAAGTTTCACCAAGAACGATCACTTGGTAGCTGTTGCACTAAAAAATGCCAGAAGTTATTACATGTTCATGTTGCATTTTGGAGAGAGATGGGGATGATTTCGCACCTTTTTATAGGGACTTGTAATAAAGTATTCAAGATATATGATAGAAATTAAGAAAAACTGATCTGAAACCACTCTTCTGAGGGATTGTCCCAGGTATTAGTCACTAACAATTGCACTAGACATTCATAAGCACTGAAACTATGTAAGGATGGAAAAAAGCCCCAAATCCTGCTGTTAGATTTGGGTAAAAGTAGAAAATAGATACTTAAACTGTAATTAGTCTGGCAAACTATTTCATTAAATTCAATAACAAAATGCCATGTCATTTCTGGAGAGGAAGATAATATGTACATGTAAACTTCCTTTCCAACATATGAATGCGTACATGGGTTTTATGTTGGAAGAAAGCAGCCATCAAAAAGAATGTGATTTCATGTTGAGTGTTCCTCAGTAAAATGCTGAAAACACTGTGGTGGTTGTGTGGAATTAAGGGTGTTTATAGTGTTGTAAATATTGATAGGAAATAAAGGTACAATCAGGGAGGTTTTGTATCAGATTACAAGTTGGTACTGTCTAGTAGTTTTCGTATTGTTTTTTTATAGAACTGAAGAATAGAATCCATAAGGGAATATAAATAACTTTTCAAGTATTTTAATTTTGGTGTTCAGGAAAATTTTAGTGGTAAATTTGAATAGTTGGGTTTATAATTGTAGAATACAAATTAGAAATAAAAAAGGGCAGCGTTATATTGATGTGTTCAGTATTTACAAGATACAGTAAAATTTTCAGTTTTGCTAGTGGACTGAAACATCAAGCTTCTGAATACTAAGGTGGATCTGTTTTGTTCTGTAAAGCTATATTTTGTTGCAAGATGAAACAGAAAAAGATACTTCTAGGATAAGATCCCGAAGTCTCTTCTAGATCTGGTTAGAGCAGAGATGCAGTTGATGAATTTGTGCTCGAGTGTATTTCTCGAAAAAGAATTTTGCTTTCAACATAAATCCGTCGTCTGTCTGTGTCTTTGATGGTTTCCCAAGAGCCAAACAGGAACCCTATCAAGTCAGATTATTAAAATGCAGCTAAGAAAAATGTCAATCTGCTTCCTCCTATATTAAGATATTGACCTTTTTTATTTTTTTGGAAATGTATACTGGAATATACAGAAAAGGATGAAAGTTTTCTATTTAGAATTAAGCAGCATGATGATATCTAAAATCATCTTGAGGAATTTGCCAAAATTCCAATGCAACTATCAGTAAAGTCTTAACTGCAGATCTAGAAATACACATCTTTTTTCAAGGCCTGCCTCAGTAGAATTGAAGATGTCATTCTTATTCTTGTTTAATTATTTAATTTGCTTATCTCACAAGTCAAAGCCTATTGCAACAGCTGTAAAACAAATGGGAATCTTGAGCTTTTTGCTAAATCCATAAATATGTTTTGCTAAATCTAGGAAGTTGATATTTTTCATTTGAACTGCAGGTAAGTGATGATAACGAGAAGATGAAAACTTGAATGGGAAGTAGTAGTTGCCCATTTGCTCTGGAGATTATTCTTTACCTTGGGGCTCAAGGTTGAGATTATAGATATGCTGTTCTCAAGGGCTTCAGAATTGTTGTGCAGAAGTGATTAAACCACTGTTGTCCCTATTAACAAAAAAACCTCTCACCTCTTCTGCCCAAGTGGGAAATGGATAAAGTTGGATATTGTCTGCTAAGAATGCAGAACAGTGATTTTTTGAGATTGCATTACAAGCATCTCAAGTATATTGATACAAAATTAAAAAGATTGGAAGTTTATAATGTGATAATTCATAAAGGAGAGGATATATTCTCCTGGTATGCTCTATAACATGAAGAATATAACAAAAATGATAATTTTATATTGCCTGTGGAAGGAGGTGGGCATTCTTCTAACTTTGATTTTGTGAAAATGTGGATAACCTGTATCCTTTTTCAGAAAAATCAGCATGCTTTGTGAATTTCTTTTAATCATTTTTTGACCTATTTAGGTAAGTACCAAAATAGAACCAGTGTCCCTGAACAGTACATTACTGCACTGAGAGAAGGGGTACATTACTGCACTGACAGAAGAGGTATTATATATATTGGTGTTTAAAATGAATTTATAGAATAAAAGTAGTGTTCCCTTCCATCCTCTCATCCCCAAATCTATGGAGTCCTCAGGAACAACTTAGTTTCCAGTTCTTTTGAGGCTACTGCTGCCTTGTTTGAAATTCATGAGTATCATCACTAATACAAATGTTTATGCAGTGTCTCCAAGCCTGCTGTCTTCTGAGACTTTAACATACTTTACTTTTTTCCAGAAAATTTCATAACTTCGATTGTAACCCATATTACTCATCTCCTTCAATTACTGTCATCCTTTCCCTTTACTTGAAGAGAAGATAGGAATGCTCAAACATAAATTTTGACTGATGATATATTATCTTTTAGAAAGCTTCCAATTTGTTCTGTTTTTCTTCTTAATGATTGTGTTGGAGTGAAATACTAAACTGTGTCCATTTGTTTTTATTGCAACATTAGAATAGCTTTGAAATTGGATGTGGCAATGAACTGTAAAAGCACTCATGAAGCTGTATTTTATACTCATCCAAGAATCTTGTGAAAATTCCAATAATAGGTAAATTCTGTATCTTTTTTTTGACAGAAGTTTCTGAATGAATCCAGAATAGGTGAATATGCTCTCAAAATTAGTATTTTGAGTGCAGTGCATAAGCCTTCATGCTTATTTTCACCAGTTTCATAGAAAGGATTTTATTCTGTAGCCATGTAGCTGGCTTTCCTCACATCAAATGTGCTTCTTGCTTTTGGAATCTGTCCCTGCCAGACCATATCCTGTAGGAGAATATATTGAGAAAAAGCCTTTTGTGAAGTACCTGCTGAAATCTTATGTTTCACAGGACTTTGTTCTAAAATGACATTGGAATAAAAGGTTAAAGATTTTTGAAGAAACTTCTAAAGAAAAAGTATTACATTTGGTTCATCTTGCCTAAAAGTTTATGACTCTGTGTTGCTGTGTCAGCATTGATGTAATTTGGCCAGCAAAACGTGAATTTTTTTTTCCTGTTGTCCCGACCATAATTAAAAGTAGGTGAGAGGTTTCTAAATGCAAACCAGTATTGCCCTAGCAACAGAAAGCTTCAGCTACTTCTGCAGTGGAGAAAACACTTTGAAGCGAAACTTAAGAGGTGTGCAGCTGCCAGAAGCAGGTTTTGAGGTAAAAGAGTTGGTTATTAGAACTGGGTATCTCCACTGTACCCATGAAGAGGGATTTGCCTTGAACTGGTTTCTGCCACAGGAACTGTGTTCCCGTTAACAGTTGCAATGATACGTACATGGTAACAGGATTATACCTTCCAAGCCCAAATATGATACAGCCAAAAAACTCAAAATCACAAAGCTACTTTACCCTGCCTTCTTCCCCCCAGTTTTTCCAGAAATGTGAAAGTTGTTAGTATATGTATGTCTGTGGAAAAAAAAAATTAAGCTAGAGGGACCAGACAGAATTTTGTAAGAGAATCTGTCACAGAAGTGTATAGAAATATGAAAGTGAAGACATTTACTGAAAGTTGTTATCAAAGCATGTAAATGTGTAAACCTTGGCCATATTTTTTTTTTACTTTTTTTATTTCTTGTAGGAATGACTCTGACATGTACAATCCAGTCTTATGCACACTTACACTACTTACATGCCTTGGGTAGTTCAACACAAAGAGCATAGGTTTCGGTGAAGCATCCAATGTAGAGTCTGAGAAAGACCGGTAGCAAAGAAGTGTTCTCATTCTGAAACCATTTATTTTTAATCTTAAAGTCTAGAAATTGTGATTTCAGAAGTACCATGGTATGTAGAGCAACTTGGCATATAAAAATTCTGAGCAGTGTTTCAATGTTGTAAAAAGATAATATCTACAAAAGCCAGTTCTTGGTGGCTCTTAGGCTTCTGAAATTGCAGACTGGCACTCATCAGAAGTTACGATTTCATTTGTTTGTGTCTGTCTTGCCTCCCTTGCCTTGTGTACAAAGAATGGCTGTGAGAAAATCTACTGTGAGGTAGGTAGCATCAGAGCCTGCTCTTTTAATTCCTTAGTTACATGTGCTGACCATATATAAATGCAAGGTAGGTTTACCCTTGATAAAATTGGGGTCATCTGCTTTGTGCTTGGCATCATGTAAGAATAAACACATCAGTTTGTTACAGCATGGATAAGATGCTGTAAATGAGACATCAAGTTTAGGTAGTTGTATTTTTTTTTTTTTGTTTGCTTAGGCAAAAGGTGGTGTGAACCTTTTGAGATGAGAACTGTATTTTTTGTTCTGAATGGATGCAAGGCCTGTCCTGAAGGGGTCCTGGTCAATTACTGGCTAATTCAGGAGTTAATTCAGTGCACGTGTGAATAACAGACTTATTTATTTGGTTGATTTTAAGCAAGTAAGTTTCTGGTTATGCAAAAATAATAGAATCTGCTTTTTTTGTTTAGTTTGTTACTCTCCTGATTGCTCATGAAAATAACTGAGCTATTGCAGCATAGTCATTATGACTGTAATCACATGAAGTGCTTGCTGTCAGAGTGCAGATCATAGTTACAAATGGTGAATGGACAATTAAAAATGCCTCTTAATTTAGGCTTTTATTCATATATTTTTTTAACTAACAAAACTTTTAATTTTCTTATGCAGCAAATAGTAAACTTTATGGGTTGAGGGAAGTGCTGTTTTTATGGTTGTGAAATTACAAAATTCTAGAGAGTTAGGAGTAATCTTGTTCAAATACTGTAACCCAGAGACTGTTATTTTGCTATACTTTTATATTTGACTCTCAAATTTTTCATTTCACAGTGACTGCAGGAATGCCTGTTTATGTAATATTTGCATTTTGAATATTCTTTAAAAAGAAAAAAACATAATTATGTCTGGCAAGATTGTCTTGAGTGAAATCAGAAGAATTGATAAATGGTCTGTGCAAGCTGTAATGCAGTATTGTTAATACTTTACAGTTAGAGTACAGCTTTTAATAACTCTTTATTAAGAGCAGGTTTATTTCTGCTACTGGTGTATTCTATATAGGAAAGTAATACTGTTTTATAGTTAGAGTAATTTATTTTTTTTTTTTTTAGTCCACAAATGATTATTTTCCCAATACTAACATACGGCATTTTTCCAGCAGGCTTTTCATGGTATTAGAGAATTATTATGGATTTTTCTATCCATATATATGCAAATATGAAAATATATTTCATTATAATGGGAATATTTTTTAAAGTATTTGCCTGGTGGCAAAAATTCAATTCAATTGAATGCTTTCAGGTTTCAAGAAATACAAGATTAGGTAATTTTTCCTTCAGTTTTGTTATTAATACTGTATTTTACTAGTCGTACTCCATTTGAATTACATAAACCCAGGTTCTGTTTTGTGATGACCAGACTTCTTCAGGGCAGTAAAAGCACATTGAGATTTATTACAATATTCCAAGCCTCAAAGTATCTTCTAAAATGTCAAAAATATTTATAGTATTAAAAAAAAGAAAAAAGGAAGTCTCTTTCCTTTTCTTATTTGGAATGGGAAGATGACTCAATCCACAGTTAGCAGTGGGTTTCCTTCACAAAGTCTCAGTTGTTAAGTGTTTCATTTAAAGTATCTTGATTGGTAGGGTTAGTAATAGAAATGGTAGGCTTATCATTTGGAAGTGCTAACATAAACAGATGTGTTTTGAACATGTGTGATCTGAGACATGCATGTGAATTGTGACTATAATGAAAAGAGCAAGAAATTTAAGAGGAAATTCAATATCATATCATTATTGTCAGCTTTGATGTTTCTGCTATAATCTTGCAATCTGGTAGCTTTTACACCAAGAAAACAACTCTATTCTAGATTTTTAATTAAAAGGTGAAAATAAAATAGGCAATATTTTAGCCTTTATGATGAAGATGGAAAACGTGAAACCATCAGTCTTGATAATCCAAAAGGCAAAAATCATCTTATATGTACTTCTTTCTAAATCACATCTGTTCAACCAATTTCTTTTAGGTGCTCTTGCTGGCTTTCAGTATATTTTTTTTTTTTTTTTGTCTGTAACAGATTCCATCTCTCCCTAGGATGGTTTTCTCTCTGCTGTCTGGAATGCTTGTGGTCCTGGTTGTGCTCCTGTTTAATGCTGTGCTCTACTTGGGCATTTACTCCTGCACTTCTGTGGCTTGTGCTTCACACAAGTGTATGCCTGTGTTTCAGGGGAGGTGACAATGAAGTCACTGCTGATGTGGACACAATGTGGAAAAACCTTTCAGAGCGCCTTCTGCATATAAGAAGGGACTGCTCTCAGGTCTCTTCAGCGCTTTCACTTCTCCAAGCTGGCCAACCCCAGTCCTCTTGGACTCTTTTCATAGGAGAGGTGCTCCAGTCCTCTGATTGCCTTCCTGGCCCTCCTCTGGACTTGCTCTAACAGGTCCACGTCTCTCTTACGTTGGCAAACCTAGAACCGAATGCAGGTGGGAGCAGAATACAGGGGGAGAATCGCCTCTCTTGACCTGCTGGCCACATTCCTTTTGATGTAGCCCAACTTTTATCTGGCTTTCTGGGCTGCAAGCTCACACTGCTGGGTCTTATTGAACTTAGTGATGCTGCTGATATAGCACTGGGTGTTGCTAACCTGAAACAAGGCTTTCCCTGAGCTTTCAATTTTAGGACTGTGAAGTCTGGATCATATTTTGAGCTGGTGTCATTCAGCATTTCATTACTATTGGGAAAATAGTTTCTGTTCAAATCAAAGCTGTGTAGGCTAGGAGTTCTGGAAATGAGGCAGTTCAGTAGATGGAGGATGAAATGCCATGAAAAATAACGTAAAAGTAAATACAGAACAAATCCTAACAATTTCATTATAGCAGAAATACTGAATTTCAATAAAATTATCATTCACTAAGTTAAAAATGAGAAACACTTTCTACAAAGTATGGAGTTCAAGTGCAAAACTTAAAGTGATGTGTGATATTGTGGAGGCCATTAGTGTAAATATGTTAAAAAGGAATTAGGTAATTAAGCACAAAGATCCTATTTCAACAAATGCAATCACCATCTTAGAAAATCTTTAAATGGCTGATTACCAGAAACTGGGGCTGAATACCAGAGAAAAGACCATTTGCTAGTTCTATTTTCACTTGTGCTAAAAGGGACAAGTAGTGGAGCAGCCTGAGATAAGATATGGATATCAAGAGAGTTCTTTGGTTCTTTTGCTTTTGTTCCGGGGAACCATGAAATAGGGCTTGGTAGCTTCACGGGCTATGTTTTGGATATTTTTGTGGAAAGAGAAATAATTCTCTTTGGTCTTACCAATAACTACCTGTAGATGAGATAATTTAAAATTGGTAACTTGTCCAAGATGAATTGGGGTTGCCCATGCACAAGGCTGCCACTGAGCTAGGGAGTCATTAGAGGAGCTGATGATGGTGCCAAGTGCTTTCACTTTGACTGTATTAGTGACAGACGTATTGGATTTTACTTGGTTGATTCATGCGGTTACCAGCTGTATTCAACTGGTGAGCCCTAGATGGCATCTAGTTTGTCTCTTTGCTGCTGCTCTGCACACTTTCTTTACATTTTTATTGTGTGCCTGGATAATGGAAACACATGGCTATTGTAATGGGAAAACATCATTGTAGCGTTTCTGGGAGTTAGAAAATTTGATAGCTTCATAGTTCCCCACTAGTTTTGGTGCTTTAGTCTTTAAATACTCAGCTTGAGATAAATTTTTTTGTCTCCATTTAGTCTGCAATTTCATATAAGAGAGTTCTGGTTTCTAATATCAAGCACTACAGTCATGCGCAGTCTTAGTAAGATCTATTTTTCAGATGCATAAACACTTAATATATTGGAAAATCAGCAATTTTTTTCTCTGATTGTTACGGCATTACCACTGCGTGCAAAATTCATGGTTATTTCATATGTATCTTCGGATGGATCAGGAGAGACACAAAACTCATGTTTCTAATGTATGCCACTGCAAGTTTTTAAAAATAACATTTAAAACAGTGTTCGGGGTTGCTTAAATAGAATTCAGATGCAAGGATCTGTAGAGAAGAGATGTTATGAAACATTTTTCTGGCAGGACTGGGTAAGACTGGATGCTCTGCTGCAACATTCATAAGAAGGAAATCTAAGAAAATATTCTCTGTGTCAGGATTAAGGAATTAAGTTTTCCATTTTGGATTGTGTTTTGCTGAAAAACGAAGCTTGAATTCTAATTCTATTTTAAATGTTAATGCTCAGGTTTAAAAGTTTGGGCCTGAAAAAACCTCAGAATTTTTATTAATATCTCTGTCTCTGGGTTTATATCTGATCTATAGTGAAGAAATGTCCTGATGCAGAAATTTTTCCATGCATATTTTTGTTTATTACTTGGTGAGACTTGTCCAAATATTATTTGGGAAGTCGCAATGCAGTGTGACTTGATTGAAACCAGCGGAGTTGCCCCAAATTTATGCAAAAAAGCTGAAAATGCGATTTCTCTTTGTGTATTTCTGTAGTAGTTTTACAGTTCACACAAACATGTAATAGCATCTAATTTTCATATGCTAACATCTTTATCCTTTTCATTTTGTTTTCTGTTTTTCTACTCTTCTTTGGTTGTCTTTGTCCATTGTGCCCCACCATCAGGAGTAGATTATCACTTGGTGTGATTGTGCATATGGTTCTGTACAATATTGGTTTTCTAATCCTGACAGCTGGGAGCTACAATGGCAGCAGCTTGAAATTGACTTTGAAACTGGGATCGTAATCACTGGGTTTTGTGCTGCTTCAGCTGTCTGCACTTTCAGCCAGCTAAACCAAGACTGTATTACTTGCAGATGTGTGATAGAGCTGATTGATAGGTCAGTTCAGGATTCATTCAAAGTTGAGAACCCAGCTGGGAACTGAGAAAGCAAGAAAGCCTTTTTTTCCACATACGTACATGCAATATATTGGAGAAGATGACTCCTGAAATTTTAAAGGATATATGCACAAAATTTCAAAGACATTTCAACATCAAAAATACATGGAATTTCTCACTGAGATTTCAAAAAAAGAGTGTATCTAGGTTTGGCATAGTATTTTCATTGAACTAGAGACTCTTGGGCAACTAATCTGATTAAAAAAACCCAAACAAACTCAAACCCAACAAAAAACCAAGTTCAATTAAATGCTGTAATTTTCTGACAAAATAATGCAAAATTAACACTGAACAAATGGTAAAAAATATACAGTCATGTAAGGAACATGTTAGCATACATTGAATCCTCCTGGCTTTTAAAAATGGGCCAGATTTAATATATCTTAGTTTTTTGCTTCACTATACTTCCAGTGTTATACTAATTAATGAAAATAGATCTCTTTTTTGGAAAATATTTAAAAGTCTAACTGCAAAACAGGATTATGACAGACTGTTTATGTAAAATGACCTACAAGCTCATTTAGGGTTTATATCAGTTTTAAGTTGATCTACTTTGCCTAGGGCACAGTACAGAAGGGCAGAACCTGGAGAGAGAGTTACGCAGGCAGGATGCCTGTGGCAAAGCCTGCTGTACATTTGGTTAGGCAAATGATTAAAGATGCTTGTTTCTCTGGGTACCTTTAGCTTTCATCCCCCTCAGCAATGATGAGTTTGTTCTCAAACTGTACTTTCTTTGTGATCCCTCTAATGGTATACTCTCTGCTACTGGTTTTCATGTGGGGAAAAAAAAAAAAAAAACGCTCTTCTCTCATTTACTTCTTTGTATATTGAGAGGTATAAGTCAGAGGTAGCAAAGATGAGCATAGACTAAAATAGGAGGGCATGCTTGATGGTCCATTTGTGGCTTGAGATCATCTTCTGGATGACTATAACCAGAATATATCAGTATGACAGACTTAAAGTTATAGGTAATTAGCATCCATATTTCATAATTCTTTATTCATTATTATTTCTTATTAATTCTTTATTCATTATTCTTTATTAGCATCCATATTTCATAACACTTTACAGAGTGTAGGGAAATTTCAGGTCCTATTTCTGAATTGATGCTGTAATTTCTACTGGTGTTTCCAAAATATTTTGGGGGTTTGTAAAACAAACAGGAAAAAAAGTAGAGGGACTCTATATTTCACCTCCCCATAATCCAGCATCTGTGAAAGCACTTGAACACTTTCAAAGTGAGTGATCCACCCCAGTGAATCACAGATGGACCTGCAAGTAGACCTTTATGGTATCATGCAGAAGATGAAGATTACTAATAAATTGCAGAGGCTTCATGTTGTTGCATAATGCATTGAAAAATTTGCATAATAGATTAAATGTGAGTTGAGAGTCTTTTTGTGTTAATTTGCTTAATTAGTTTCTGTATTTTTAATTTGCAGAACTTTATCCAGCTACTTTAGTAATTGATAGAATCTTCCTTCACTGAACTCGTACAACATAATTGAGTGCTTTCTTGCATTTCAAACTCTAAGGTTGTTTTGTGGTGTGGTTTGTATTTTTTTTTTTTTTTTAATAATAGTATTTTATTTTTTGACATGTTTCTTGTTGGCAAGTTTTTATTGCATAAGGGAGGTGTGGTGTTGTAACTTGTTTTTAGGGTAGAGATGCCTTAGTTAAACAAGACCACTGCAGAATTTTGTAATGGTGCATGACTTGGCTGATCTACTGTGGGAGTTCATTCTGTTATCAGATTCTCTCCAGCTACAATTATTTTTACACTCCTTCCTCAAGCACTTAGTGATCTACATTAGGAAATCATGCTGAAGCTTTCACATTGTTCACAGAGCCAGTCTTCAGTTAGTTGATTGTAAATATTTTGAGGAAATTGATCATGGACGAGGGATGGCCTAAATGAGGATAATCTGAGACAGCTAGCAATAAAGAGGGATTGCACCTATGCATCATCAGTTGCATTAAAGTAGAGTAACCTAGCTAGACAGGGAAAATGATAGTAGTCAAGTTTTGAAGTGGAAGGAAGGGGCAGCATTTCCAAGTTACTAGTATATACTTTTTACATGCTTATTGTGTTCATAGGTTTTTTTTTTCTTTTGAACTGACACAGGTTTTTTTGCTGTTTATAATTTGACAGCAGCTTATTGACTATAGTTTCAAAATAGGACTAAAACATTGGCTTAATTGCTGTTTACATAGGGAAAATGTGGTCATTTTCCTAGCATAAATACCAAGGCTTTGAAAGAAAAAAATCTTCACATATCAAAGGAATATGTTCACTTAAGGAGCCAGAATTCTCCAACTTGTTATGATTGGAAAAGTGATTTAATAGTCTTTCTTTCCCTGGAAAAGACTTGTTAAGGCTGAATGATATAAAGTTTCTGAAAATAGGGCAACTGTTGTTACAATAAATGACAAAAAATGCAGTGAAAGACGTCATCTGAGTAATGTATTTTTGCTTGGGGGCTTACTTATTTTTAGGCTTCATGTTATAAATATCACAGTTGTAATTTTTCAGTAGAAGAATCACAGCAGTAATTGTTCTGATACGCTAGTAACAGAGATTTTGGCATGTTCTCATTATAAAATTTAGATGATAAAATATAAAGATGAAGATATTTTTAATGTTGCTTAAGTGATTTTGATGGTTATTGATTTTTAATGACATCTGAAAATCTCCTGAATATGTAACTTCATCCTCTTGATTTTACATGTTATTCATGGCCATTCAGAAACACTTCCAAATTTAATTTTCTTCCTGAAGTCGTGGAGCCTCGTATAAATCCCTGCAGCAGTGTTTCTCAATTTCCATTTTGTCTTGCTGACAGGACTAGATTTGTTTTCTAATTTGTGTCACCTGTCAAGGAAGATTTTTCTTTCTTTATGTGGTTATCTCCTCCTAAGGAATGAACAAAGAAGCATCTGCTTAGAATCATAGAATAGTTAGGATTGGAAAGGACCTTTAAGATCAGTCAGTTCCAACCCCTCCTGCCATGGGCAGGGGCACCTCACACTAAACCATTTCACCCAAGGCTCTGTCCAGCCTGGCCTTGAACACTGCCAGGGATGGAGCATTCAGAACTTCTTTGGGCAACCCATTCCAGTGCCTCACGACCCTTACAGTAAAGAATTTCCTCCTTATATCCAATCTAAACTTCCCCTGTTGAAGTTTGAACCCGTTACCCCTTGTTTTAGTGCTACAGTCTCTAATGAAGAGCTTGAAATGCTAAATCATTATTTGAGTCTCTTTACCTGATTCCTTTAGGCCAGAAATGTTCTTACCCTTTACAATTAAAAGCTGATTAGCAGTAAGCCTTTATTTGGGAAGTGGATGAGAGGATATTTACTTTCTGATAATGTAGGGTTTTTTTTTATTTCTATTAATTGTACTAGGGAAGAGTCAGCTGTTACCATGCATTTTTATTGTTACTACATTCAGTCTAGCACTTCAAGGTATCTGGAAAGTTGGGTTTTCAGTTTCATTTAATGTGTTGAGTTCCACAGTGTTTAACAGTCTTGTTGTTTAAAAGTTCTTGCTGAAGTTTAACTTAAATTTTACAATGCAAAACTTATTCATGTTGCCTTAAATTATACCTGCTTAAACCATCCTAAATCATTCTCTTCAGCACTTATTTTTAATAGTACTTTGTCTCTTCTTAAACTCTAAAGCTTTGTGTTTGTCATCGCTTCTTTTTTAAATGAACTCATTTGTTGACCACTTAACTCTCTGGATTTAATGAATCTTTTGAGGAGCATGTGAGTACACCTCTCCCTACCTGCCTAGGCTTTTAAAGTCAAATACAAAAGATGAATTTTAAGAAATTAAATCCTGGCCTACAGCCTAAATTATTGATTCGTAAAATACTTTTAGAACACCTAAAACCAGCTGTCAAAGTACAGGTATTGGCAAAACATGAACAGAAATGGAAGTGGGAATGATCTGCCCTTGGGCTGGTTCAGGGTTCTGAGTTTTGTGTATCTACAAGGCTTCATTGAATCAATGCCCTTGTTCCTTGCAGGTAACTTTGTGAAGTGCAGAGAAAGGAGTGGAGAGGGTGCATACGCTGAGGGAAATATTTGTCCAGTAGAGATACATGAACTGGTAGAGAAGTTAATTGCAGTTTATGCTATTCATGTGTTACAGAAATGCATTGCAGGAAATATTGTAACTTTCTCCTGACAAAAGCTCTTCGCTTCCAACGACGCTAATTCTTCTGGAGGACAAACCATAAGCAAAAGAGTTGTTTCTTGAGACACCTCAGTTAATTTTTAGGGTAAGAAACTTTACACAGCAGTTGTGGTTCATGTGAATTTGAGTGTATCTTACGTTAATATGGTCTACCCTGCATACTTATTGTGTTATCCTTTCTAAGTAGGTATTTATTAGTGCTGGGCAGTGGCGTGGTATGTTCTTGAAGGAGTACTTGGGACTAAATTTTCTCAGAAAGGTTATAACTGGGGAGAAGTGAAAGACCTTGCAACTGAGTGCTCAGAAGTTGTTAATAAGCTTACACTTAAGCAGTGAGCATTGGGCATGATAATGCTTGTGAACCCCACAGCCCGTTGTGAGTTTGAGCTGGTTCCAGCAGTTCCCTCAAAGCCTTGCCTGAAGTACTGCCACCATCCTGATATGGAAAAATGCACTAGGGCAAAATTTGCAAACATGATTCGTGTGTTTTTGACTCTATGTGGAAAAAATAATCCCAGAACTGAAGGTATGTTTGCTGTAACAGCATGACATTGTGCTTCTGCTAACTATTTACTCAGGGGAGTTTACACTGGGGCTGTTTTCTAGAGGTGCCTGAGTTCTTTCAGGCAGAGAAGTAGCAGACCTATTATCTGTCCTTTTAAAGAGGAACAAACAAGGGTGGATGGTGTTACAGTATTGCTAGAAAACAAAGCAGTAGTCATCTCTGTATTTTAGATGTCATTGGACATGTGTTTTTCAGAGAACAAAGGTGAGTGAACACATAGGATGTGAGAGCAACACCCTGTCTGGCTTTAGGCTCTGGTTAGACATTAAGTTTCTTTGTTCTGTTGAGGCCAAGCAGAATCTTAGCCACAAATGAGACTTTAGTGTGTGTGTGTGTGTGTGTACTAAATATATATATATCCATCTTTATATACATATAAATATATATGTATATGTAATATTCATATGTACAAAGTAGATATATATATGTAATGTATAGAATGTATCTGTATATGTGATAAAATTTGTATGTATATACAGAGAGGCTCTTGTCCTGAGTAGTTGACTATTGACAGTATCTGTCATCTTTGTTACTGTAAGTATTCCGGTACTCTTCTGAAGGAAGTACAAGCCTTTGTTTTATTGAGTGCTAATTGGATTCTTTTTATTTCTACTAACACTTACATCAAAATACTTTCTAGGTATGGTCATGCCCTTTCAAATCAAGTGAAAAGCAGAGGGATAAGATGTGGAATGAAAAGAGAAAAGTTTCAACATAAGCCCATAGTATGTATTAATTGCATATAGAGCATTACATGGACCCAGTGCCAGGCATATGCATGTATATTTCCCACCAACATTTACTTTATGTGAATAGGAGTTTAATTAATAATTTCTTGCTTCTCAATTCTTTTTCTTACCAGAGCATTTGATATGAAAGCCTGTGTCTCAGTTTTCATAAAGTAAATTTAAAAACCTGGGAAAAATATTTGCATAGTATAGGGAGAACAAATAACTTGTGCAAATCAGATTTTTACCATTTTATAAACAACATCAACAATTAAGTATTGCTTCCTAGAATCTGAATATGTAAAATTCCCAGTGACAGCACATTGTTTGTGGGCTTTGAAATGATACTTTCTTTGTTAGAGTGTCAGTTCCTTTGGTATGTATTTCCTCTGTCACCTGAGGCTATTTTTCCAACACGTAACACATGTGATCTTTTTTTCTGCTTTCTGAGTAATCAGCTTTTCCTTTTGCTCATTAAGCATAAAAATGCAGCCAAGGTATTAACACAACATGAGGTATTAACAATGACCAGTCTCTACCAAATACTAAGTTCTTTTTGTCTCTTACCTAATTAACATACTTTAATTAGTTCACTACATTTAATGATTGTTATGTAAAACTCAACATATTCTACCTTCAGGATAGCCATGACATTCAATCTAATGTGTCAGACTGGACAGTATGAATAATTAATACAGTATATTTGTTAATTTAGTATACGGACTAGCTTGACAGACCACGTAGTGGGGTGGTGCTCTACATGGGGGGTCAGGCAGCAATCTGCTGGGCAAGGAGCAGGAGCAGCACCTTGTAATGACTCTCCTTGGGGAGGAAAGAAAGGATTAACCTTTACAGAAATTAGGACCCTGCTGACGCCAGGTGCTTCTGAATCTGTCCAGGGTCTCCTGCTAGCATGAGGCAAAGGCAATCCTTGGCTCCATCTTCTGCTTTTTGTGCCTTATACCTCCTTTCATTGCTTCACTGGTAGCACTGGTTCAAGTCAGAAGTGCTTAATAATAATAATAATTCATCTAAAATACAATACATGTGTTTCTTATAAAAACCAACCCCCTGCACTTGAGTTATTAAAATCAGAAAGATAACTGCTGAATACTAATTCTTTAAGCTGCTTGAAAATGAGTTTTAACAAGAATGTGCTATTTTAATGCTTCTGACAGATGCTGGAACTTCAGTACGTCTTGGGTTAAGTTATGTATAAGAAAAATTATGAAACTGCAAAAAAGGTTTAGCTTAGTGGAAATCAGCCTTCTCATGTTATATCAATGTGTTTTCTGCCTTCTCTGACCAGAAATGGCCTGTTGTGCTTGGTAGCATATGAGAATTTTTGGCTTCAGAAACATGTGAGAGGCTGGTGGTTATCCTTTGGCATTGCTTTGTGCACTCTCTGGATGGAGTGCCCAGTGCTGCGTAATATCCTGTGCGATTAAGGCGCATGAAAATGTCTCTAGAAAGCTTGAAATGGCCTAGAACATCTTTCTTGGAAGACCCTTACTATTAGCAAAAGCGATAGACAGTATAGGTTTCCATGTGGGCATAATGCCACCTAGCTATGAACACCAGTGGCTGTAAGGCTTTGCACAAAGGTCATAATGATGACCTGGAAAATAAGCTCAGACATCAGAATGCCAAATTGATAAAGGGACTTGAGAACGTGGACAAGGGAGGGCAATGCATTTTTCTTGAAATAGATTATGATAGTGCTAGGAATGAGAGATTCAGATTTTTACTTAAAATGCATTTTCAGGCATTACATTTTTGGGAGAAGGAATAAGGTGAATGTACGGAGCATCTGTATGAATAAAGAACTCATTTCTTCAAGTTAGACAAATTCCATCTTAATGATTAAAGGCTTTTTTTGGTTTTCAAGGTGAGAAAGAGGCAACAGACCCACTTAAAATACTACCTTAAATTCATGTACTGATTTGGTTTCCCCAGCTACTTTTGTCTCTTCCTTGCCAAGGATGAGTTAGAATAGATTATATATAAGCCTGTGGTCTATCAACTGCTGGAGGCTGAGTGAAGTAAGAAAGTAATTTAAAAAAAAAAAGAAAAATGTATAGGAATTCCCTTTATATGATAATGATCTGAACCTCTTTTCTTGGCTCGTAATGCAAAATACTTTCTTTTTACATTAGCATGACTTATTTCTGTTGCATTTATTTTAAATACTTATGCTATCATTGAGTTTTGTAATCTTTTCCTGCTAATTACTTTCTTGAATGTGTTAGTTATAGGGATAATAATTTTATAGCTGTGGTATTTAAAATGATTTATAGTAAACTGGCTTTTGCATGAGTTATATAAGAACTTTAGTAATGAGAAAGAATTTATGAAATAATACAGGTGGTGTTCTGCAAACAGGGTACTTAATAAAATGACAACATACTGGTGTGTAACATGCACAGTTTATTAAACAAGCACATGAAAGTGAATAGGGACCTTGACATGCTTGTGAGGTGGGCTGATGCCAACCTGATGAAGTTTAATCATGCCAAGTGCAAGGTCCTACACCTG
>JASSUY010010446.1:3063-27509 GCA_032466535.1 Forpus xanthops
AGCCAAAAATCCAAAACACAGTGCTCACCAGCTACTGCTTAAAGAAAAAATGACTGCTGCTGCTGAACCCATGACAACCACCAACACAAAGCTTCCAATGGCTGTTATTCTGAACAAGAACTTGTGCAGAAGGATTGTGTCTCAACCACATGCATGATGTTGTACACACATTCCATACTTGCTTCTCAGGGTCAGTTTGCAGGACAGCACCATGCACCCAGAGAAAGAGTGCACTGTTTCCACTTCACAGGATAGGTATCACTAGAGGTAAGATGTTTTGGATAAAACAAGATCAGTGCTACAGGGCAGTAGACACATTTGCAGGCACCTGCACTACAGATCCATGAAAAGGAAAAAGTGGAGTGAGTAGTCATGATCTGTATGCCTACAGCCCAACAAAATAGCTGCCACTCCAGCACCCCTTCAGCTTTATCACACACTAATCGCTATCCTCACCAACACCAAATCAAGGCCCACACACAGCTTTTACTGGCTTACAGTCTAAGTTCTGCTGAACACTCTCCTGCACACTTACAGGCAGTGTTTGCTTTGTGATCATCAGAGATGTTACCAGAAATATGGCTGGCTCTCTCATGCAGAGCACTCTGTCTCCTTTCTCTCTGTCCTTTCCCACTATACACTTTTGTGGCTGCTAAAGTCCTGGCACAGAATGAAAGGAATAGCCTGAAGCCTTCCACTGGCCTTTAGCTTGCACCATGCCCAGCTCCCTCATGCCTGAACAGCTAGCCAACTGCTTCAACCCATGCCATGCACCTCTCTGGGCACATGCAAGCATGCTGCTTGCTATGCCTGCTTTGCCCTTCTTCCATTTCACATGGGCGTATGAAGTATCACCTTACATGCCTGAACTCTTCCCCACTAGCCACAGCATGAGGGGAGCAAGCTTCAGCAAGGAAGTGAAAATGAGAAAATTTGTTCCAAAGCAGTTCTTAGAAGAAGGGCATGGCTATTTTGCTCTAGAAGGAATCTAGAAGCAGCTTACCTGGGAAACATCTTCAGGCAGGCTGCATTGCTTGGCAGCCATGACACAAGAATATCTGAAGACTGATGTTACCTTTCTCATATGGATATCAGCAGTGGTCCCCCAGCCATCAAGATGACTCAGATTCCAAAAACAACCAAAAGCAGGACTCACAGAGGTTGCACAGATCCCTGCAAGGGAAGAGCTTCTTTGCAACCCTTCCTGCAGTACACAAATAAGGAGAACAGCAAGACAAATGTAGCAGTGTCCAGCTGAAGTTCACACATACAGAATTAACTCTTCTGCATACAGAAGTATGGCCGGTAGGTAAATGGTTACTGTGTTCCTATAAAAGAGTTTTTACCAATCTCACTAAATAAGAAGACTGGGCTGAATAAATTAGTGCGATTTCCTCTTGTGCTGCCAGTCCACTCTGAAACAAGGTTCTAACTTTCTCCATGCATGGCATAACTACAGCATCCTGAATCCATGCCCTTTCTCCACAATACACTGGAATAATTTTTGCTAGGCCCAGCCCTGAATCAGCAGCATTCAGTGAAGCTGGCAAGAGCAGCTCTTGTAATTAACATATGTAAAGGGCTCCCAATCCATCTACACCCTCAGATGCCATCTCCTGCACTTCAGGACGCTAAACTAGATAATCCACAGGAGTGGCAGCTCAGAGACACTGGCACAGCCTCCAGTGCTCTACAAGTACTTGGTCCACTAAATCCTAACCCAAAGGCTTCCAAAACCAGTATCTATACAAACTATAGTGTATGAAGAAGAGAATGGGTCATTCTCAGAAGTTCTCCAGCAATAGCATAGCCAGAAGCCTGGGAAACAGCTGCATAAAGACACTTCACAAAGCTTGCAGATTCCAGAGGATTTGTCAGGCAGAAATCATCAATGTAGATTTGGCCTTTATCTGTATGAGAAAGCACCACAGCTTCAGGCTTGGGCAGGTGCCAGGGAGCAGCACAAAGCCCTGGGTTCTACTAAAACCAGCAGCTTCCACACCTGACATACCCCAAGCATCAAGAACAAAGTGCACATCACCTGCACGGACCCATCACCTCTGGGACTGCATGGAGCTTGGCTTGTTCTGAGCCTTACAGCTGAGGAGAGTCCTGGACTCCAGGAACACTGAAGTGAGCTCTGCCAGACACAACCGTACACAGAGCAGCACAACCCCTGGGACAGGATCAGGCCTGTCACAAGTAGCTATTGTATCAGAAATGCCAAACTCTCTCCTTTTCTCCTTTGTCGCTACAATAGGTACAGCTACAATAACCTCTAGCACCTTTCCTACACTCCAAGGCTCATCAATTCCCTCCCTCCTACATGCTCCCTGAAAAGGATGTTTTACTACCCCAGACCTTATCACTTCCAGGACACATTTTGCCTTTTCCCAAGGAAACATTTAGGGCCTTCTACATGGAGTCATTTCCTCTACCCCTGCTTTTTACCAGCTCTCACCCTCTCTAGTGCCTTATGCCTGCTTGACAAAAGACAGCCCAAGACAAATATATATATAGGGGTTCCCTTAACTCCCAGATTCTTGACAGCACATCCTGACATTCACGTCAAGTCCCAGAAACACTTAACAGAAAGAACGAAGCAGAGTATGGGCAACTGAAGAGCAGCTGCTACAGCAGTGAGAGTTTGAAACTAAGGCAGAGTAAGGAACCTGAGGATGGTGTTTTATCAGGACTAACATTATCTTCCAAACATAATTAATAACTGGACATAGGACTCTGAAATACACTCAAAAGTTTCTCATATTTTATAGGGAGAACTTGCAGGCACCTTGAAGAGACTGGAAAATAAGAGTTAGAAACAAGTGGAATAACCTGGACAGGCTACAGGTTCGAGCGGAGATGCTGAAATAATAGGCCAGAAGAATGACCATGCAAAGATGGCTTGTGCTGTTTGTGCAGCTGCTGCTGTGACTGAGGGAGCAAGGCTGGGCACCAGGCCACTCTGCACACTCCTGTCTACATGGAGTGACCAAAGAATAAACACATGCACTGCTATGAATATGCATTTCACTGAAAGCAGCTGCTTGGTTTCCCTTGTGCTCATCCAACAAGGTACCTGCAAGAACACTTTTCCTCATGGGAAAGAGTCCGGCAGACAGTGGAAATAAGCTCCTTCCCTCCCAGCAAAAGGTACACTGGCTGCCAGCTTATCCATCTGGATACTTGAGCCTGCAGCCCTGTGACCACTGATGGCACCCATCCAGGCACAGCAGCTTCTCTGCCAAACCAGTGAATATTTCCAACTATGTCAGCACGGAACATCCATGCACCTCTATTTCCCACCACAGAAAGCAGCAGCAGCTTTTCAGCTTCCAGGGAGCACCAGAAGGTTCCCCATGAAACATCCACACCTCCAGGTAGGTACATATAAGTGCCTCGACTTTCATTGACAGTGCTGGAGCTGCTGAGCTCAAAACCTTTTGCCCCAGCTAGGGCCTCTGGAGGAGATAACAAGTGACAACCTCCTATTCAGGGAAGGATTTCAGTTCTGAGAGGCCACAAACGCGATAAAGCTTTCTCTCACGTACCTGGGGAGACCTATGGATCTCCTCACACAGCCATGCGAGACAGCACTACATATACTTCCCCTCAGATAAGCTTCATGAGTCATGCTTTGGACAGCATAAACTGGCATTGCTCTGAGGACTCCATAGAGACTAAGCTGATTTATTTCCCTCTGTCAGTCTGGGATTTGGTGTCAGGAGTCCACACACACTGAGAAAATAATCTCCATGGCTAGTCCTTAAGCCTTTGCATGCACATAATCACATTTCAGGAGCACAACATTTAAGATACTGCTATCAGTCTCAATTTTAAAAGATAAAAGAGGGTTTGCTGGGGTGGGGGGGTGTTGGGGGTTTGGTTTTGTTTTGTTTTTCCTCTCCTCCTCCTGCTACTTAATGGAAAAAGTCTGCAGTTGAGCAGTGTACTTCCTGGAGGTCACATGGTGACAGCTGACAAGCAAACCTGAATGTCAAATAACTATGACTTCATCCCAGGTTGAGCCTGACAAAAGTCCTGGCTAAGACACTAGTTTAAAAAATAAGAAATCCTGTCAACAGCCCAGGAAGAGCTCTTCTAAGAACGCCCTACACAACACTGCTCGATCTAGCAGATATACAGCCTCCTTTCTGTATTCTCAGTACTAGAAACATTCCCTTACCTTGCTTGATTGTTTTCTGCTGACATTGTCATGCTGTAGGAGAACAGCTAGCTCCCACAGATGCAGGTTTCATAGCCAGCTTTGTCTCTGACAGCAGAATGTACCTCTTCCCCAAAATAAAGCAGCATTTCAGCAGTTCCAACCGACCCCTGGATGAGGGCTGTATAGGACAGTATTTACATGCTACACAGACAATTCAGATGCTCTTAGGTAACTTCAAGTAGGAAGCATAGTACCTTCACATCAACTCAAAATCAGATTTTCAGTGATTACATATTCACATCCCCTCATTCATCCAGGCTGCTCCACCTCAAAAACAGTCACACCAAATCCCATCCAGTGCACTAGAGTGAGTGATTCAGGATCCATAAAAAAAACATATCCCCTATTCAGTATTAAAGATTTAAGAGTCCAACAGTGACTGTATTTTAATTAACATTACTCGTGACTGAAAATGGACAGTCTTGTCATGTTACATAAGACAGTTTTACTCACCCAGGCCAGTGCCTTAAGGGTTCTTTTTTCCAAATAGGTAAATATCCTCACAGCTCTAAGCCTAGAGTTTGTGAGAAGCTGCAAGATTTGAGGTGTACATAAGGAAAACACCACAAAGTCAACACAAGAGGACTTTTCAGTTGCTTAGCGTACAGATGTGCATTTCCTGGTGCGCTAGACTCCAACAGCCACAAGAGAAGGCACAAGCATGACAGAAGGCCATTTTCCAGAAAGCCCTCAGGACAATAAGTGATTCATACCCCAACACTGCAGTACACACAATGAAGTAACTTCTACACAAACACGCGAGACTTTGCCCGATGCAATTCAACAGCCACAGAGATTGTTCCAGTGGAAAAACAGCAATGCTTTTTCATGCCAGTGAACAGAAGAATCTCAAGGCTGGAGAGAGAACTTCATATGTGGGACAATACCATTGTCATAGCCCCCAAGAATAAATCCAAGATCACTACAGTTTAATGGTAAAGTGTTTAACAGGAGCTAGGTGTGGTCATATCAGACCATAAATACCTCCTGGCCTCCAGAAATAACCTCTGCCTAGCTAGCATGTATGCCCAAAAATGTTTAATTTGGTATTCCAGTATCAGCCTGTGAAGCCCCTAGTGAGCTCTCAAGGCTGAAGATAATTTGGTCAGGGCTTTCAGCATTAGCCCATAGCAAAGCATTACTGCCATATACAAATAATGACACTGTGGTCTTAACTCAGAGAGAAGGCCGAATTAGCTCAGAAGTGAGCTGAAGAGATGCAAAAGCAAGAAGAAAAAAAGCTGTAAAAGAAACCACTAAGTGGGATCTTGCACTCTGAAGTCCAGGAAAACTTCTGTTCTCCGCGGTCAGGGTCTCAAAGGATCAGAACCAAAGAAAAAACACAAAGGAAGAGGTTTGTTGACACCTCCCCAGGAAGTATTTATCTTTGCACAGTATAGTCTCGCTGAATTCAGAGCAAAGTACAGATGCACCCAAACCCATCTACATGCACTCAGATAAGCAGTGCTTCAACAAAACTCCTCTCTGCTTATTAACCACCAAGAGACACTATTCAGCATTCCACTTTGATGGAGAGGGCAACAGTCAGTGCAGGATAGCAGTTGCCCTAGGATTCAAAGCCCACAGGCTTTGAATGCCTACTCCCAGGCAGAACCAGCTGCACAGCAAACATGTATACTCAGGATACTACAACAGCCTGTACTAGGATGAACTGCTCTCCTAGCACAGGCTGCCTAATCATTCTCTTCTTCTGTATGATTTCACTCTAACCCCTGGACCTCAGGCTGGAATTTGCCCTGTCAGGAGGATTTACAAAAGGAACAAGGTACAGTGATTCCATGCCACAACCAAGCACCCCGTTTTGCTTTTACTTTCAGAAGTGAGCTCTGCTGCTTAAAGCTGCTCTCCACTCACGATATATGCCAGACACACAGGCAGAGGCAAAACAAAACTACCACAGAGAAGTCAAACCAGAAATTGAACACCCAAGACCCAAGATTTAGCCAGCTTTAAACAGCATGGTTTGTTCTCTGTCAGGAAGGAGGTGAATGCTGCCCAGGCAGCCCCTAATTCTGTCCTCTTTATCATGCCTCTCCTTGTACCTCACAGGTATTCTACCTCTATTCCAACCTAGATTCACAGAACGCTCTCTATGAGGCTAACTCCCCAAGGGCAAGGCTCAGCACACCACGGGTGCTCTGGATGTACAACAGCAAGAACACCACAGACATAACAACAGACTTGCTCAGCACAGTAATGGCTTCTGAGCAAGGCAAAGGATTTGGGCACTACTGCCAGCCTCACGTTCATGCCATACCCCTGACTAGCAGGGACCACCCAGTTAAGGAACTGATTAGGCAGCCACCTCTTCCACAGAAGGAACAGCAAGTAAAGCAACTAAACCCCCAGTAGTTACCAACAAACGGATCCTTGCATGAGAAGGGATCAGAGGAGGCATCTTCCCTTGTCTGTGATAAAAGCTAGCACCATGGCATGACTACAACCTTTGAGTTACCAGACTGGGGTTTGAACAGCTACCTATCGAGCTCCAGGAGCAGCAGTTACACTTCATTGGACATCTCTGTAAACAAAATGCTAAGGAGAGGGAAACTTCAAACCTAACTACACGCAAAATGCTTCTCCTGTAAGAAGGCTACATCCCAAAACTCCAGCTGTCCCCAAAGAACTGGGAGTGCTGCAGAAAGACACATATGATAAAGGAAATAGGAGTTCAAGTAGTAAACTGCTCTGGTTTCCCTCAGCTATAGGAGAGGCTCTTAATTCTGAGTATGAACAGATATGCTTGATTCTCTCACACCACATTCCCCTTTCAAGATACTCTTCTGAACTGGTTATTCTCAAAAACTTCCAAGTACAGACTCTGGCCTGTTTGTTGACTTCTCCCTCAGCACGCAAAACAGCTGACCTTACAGCAGAACAGTAAAGAAACAGGAGGTGTCACACACCATTCACTTCAGCCTTTTCTCAGGACAGGCCCTAAGCAGGGACAGACTACACTGTGTGCCTGCTTCAGAAGTAACTTTTAAAAAGCTTCTTCTGTAACTTGAAAACAGAAGTAACATCTAGCTAAACTGGAGATTAGCTCTTGCAGAGGGCAGGAAAATGCCCTAATGCCCTACGTCCTGAAAATAACCCTCCTCTAGAAATAAAAGATGCTAAGAAAGGCTAAAGATAGATTTCCTGTCTTCTTGGAGATGCTGTTCAACTCTAATCCACACATGCAACACGCTGCTCAACATCTCCATCCTCAGCTGCTTCCCTCCTGTTCACAGCTACCAAGAACTAGTGCCCACAGGGCAACAGGTCACCTCCTCACCAACAGCTCAAGCAAGGCAAACCCAGAAACCAAACAACCACAAGTCAACTTTTTATTACGGTGGGGGTCAAAATCACTGCTGAGCTTCCCCACGCCTGCTCTGAGGAGGGCAGCGGCTCCCTCCCTCCATCTCAGGGGGACAAGATGCCCAGTTTGAACCCCTGCATCTCCGCTTTACCTCTCCGCATCACCCCCTCGGACTTCAGCCTGAGGCGCGCAGAGACAGGAGCATGCCGACTGAGAAAAAGGCGTTAAAAACAAAGCGCCGTTCGCATGTCGGAAGGGTAAGGAGGAGGGCGGAGCGCTATTTCCCCCACCCCTCCCCGCTGCTGCGGTAATTAATAAATTAGTAACAACAAGGTGCATTGCTTACCGAGGCAGGCGCCGCTGACGAGGGCGGTGGCGGTGAGCGCCCCGGCTGATGCGCCGTAGATCTTCCTGGCGTTGGCGACGAGGAAGGGGGCATGTTCCTGCAGGCAGCTGGCTACCCCGACGTGGTAGACCCCCAGGAAGCCGCAGCCTGCGAAGGAGATATTCCAAGTGGAATCCGGGGGGAACATGGCCTCCGCGCCCCGCTGAAGGCGGCGGGGCCGGGGAGGGGAGCGCCAATGAAAGTGGAAGAAGCAGCCGCTACGGGAAGTCGGTTGGCTCTTCTCGAGTCACACGGCCCCCGGACGGGCAGGACGGAGGGCAAGAGCGGGGACGCGCTGCTGCCAAAAGAGACGATCAGGAGCACGGTGAGATTACCGCGGGGCTACCGGCACCGGCTGCCCAGTTTATATGAGGCGGCGCGGCGGGCGGGGCGGCTCGGCCTCTCCTCTCCACAGGCCCCGGCCCTGGGCGGGAAGCAGCCGGCTCCTCCTTCCAACCCTTCCTCCGGTGAACCCCGCTCGCAGTCGGGGCCCCGCGGGCATTGCGGTTGCTTGCAGCCCCTTCAGGCGCAGCGGCCGGACCAGCGCCACCCTGTAGTATCAGAGATTCCCTGGAGGAGAAAGGGGAAAGGAGAAGACCATGGGTCCTCGCAGCGCCCCAAGCCTCGCTGTGTACTGGGGCCGTCTTCCCCTCGCAAAACATGCTGCTTCTTGGCGGCTTTTGACCAAGTTGGAGTTTCCCACTCCAATGCGAAGAGAGGGTAACAGCTTTCGCCTTTCATAAGAAGCTGAGGAGCCAGAGAGAGGCACGGCTCTGCGCAGCCACAGCACAAGAACAGAGAGAAAGGCAACCCCTCTCTGTTCACAGCTTTCTCTGTCTCTAAACAAACCAAAACTTATCTTCACTGACCTCTTATTTTTCTTCACATGCTCTAAGCGCACCAAAACACTTACCGTTGGTCAGGGCAACTACAATTTCCAGTGGTGCTTCTGCACAAGCAAGGCCGTAGCATATCAGCTCACCACAGAGCAGCACTGGGAGGGAGGCCAGTGCTATTAGGAGCTCAAAATAGATTGCAGAATCTGGAAAGATACCCTTGTCATAAACAATGCAAACTATAGCCATTCAATTAGAAATGTGAAAACTTACAGGGACATCAGGAGGATCAGCACAGCAAGAGAAGCAGCTGTTCAACTCAAAGCAAGGAAGCAAGATCAGCAGGAGAGAGGTTTGGAGGGGTACAAACCAAAAAGCAATAGTTGTTTCGTTTTTTGTTTTTGTTTGTTTGGTTTTAATAGAATCAACATGCAATAAAAGCACATTCTACTAAAGTTAAAAAAAAAAAAACAAACCCACAACCAAGACCAAACAAACCTTAATTCATCTTGTCATAAATCTATTTGCATTAGTTTTCTTACAACTGATTAGAAGTTTCTCATTTGGGACCCTTGTCTTTAACAGCTCCCAGACTAATCAAAGTTTGGCCTTCCTCCCCTCAGGAATTTCACCACATAGGGCAGCAGAGGTCATCCAAGTAGTCCATCTCCTTTCCATGTGTCCTTTCAAAGGACCAGCACCCCAAAGGCTGTTACCCACCCTGTAGAGGTTGCAAGAACAGCTCTCTACTGCCTCACAGTCAGCTGACCAAATCAACCCAATTTATCAAGTAACCCTTGTATAAATCCAATATTTGAGCTCAGCTTAGGCCTTGTACTCCAGCCTCTCCAGACAGAGTACTTTTTCATTAAATGTTTGCTCTTTTCCTCCATCAGACAGAGAGGAGTCCAGCCTTATATTCTCTCCAGGTCCTATCCTGGAGCCCACCACCTCACCTAGCTGCCATTAGCTATATATTCACTCCATCCTGCAGCAACTAACCAATTTACCCTATATATCTCAAGTCCTCTGTTTTTGCACTATACCCACCCACCCTTCTTTCTCTTCCTGTCATATCTCTACTTTTGTAATTTCCTTCACTGCTTGTGTTTGAGGTGATTGCATAACCCTTGTCAGCCTTCATCTCCTCCACCTGAAGAGGTGAGCCTTGACCCCTTTAAAGACCCTTGACACCGACACAGTCATAGTGCTTTCACCCCAAGCTTCTGATGACGCAGATGGGTATTTCCATGTAGCCAAAACCAAATAAAACATTGTGTCTTGCATTTTCCAGAACAGGGATTGTGCTGCAGAAGAAATAATTGATGGGCTGTGACTGTAGTGGAAATCTGTGGCAAAACTGAATATTGAATATTGTTTGCAGATACCTCCCTAACACTTGTAACCACAATAGCAGATTAATTTTTGAGCCAGCGGTTCTTTCTCTTCTTTCAGCATTTCACAAACCTTAAGACTCCTACTGTGTCTGGAAAATAGAAATAACAGTGCTGTGACAACGCTGGGGTTAGTTTCACTTGATTTCTCAACAGCGATCTTGTCCTGAGTTGTTTACATCACTCTCATTGCTGTCTTGGCCTTCAGTGTTCCTTATTTGAGGAGGTTAATGCTGCCCCATTGAAATAGGCTAATGAAATAAACCACATGAACTAATCTCTTGTGAAGTGCTGCCTCGGTACTGGCACTAATAGGTTTTTCTCAAAAATCAACTGTCCTCCAACACTAATCTCCTTATTGAGAAAGTGCTGCCTGCCACAATCTGGAAATGGCTTCTAATTCTGCAGCAAGCCAGGTCAGCAAGATTTACATGGCACCTTTTCACGTGTAGCAAATTCCTGCCAGAACACAAGTTCATACATGCCCCTACATGTTGTGATGCCAGAGACAGTTTCTCAAGCAATCTCTGTTTGTTGCACTTGTCTTCCAGTGTAGTGAATGGTCAGTGGATAGTGTGTATGAAATAATAACGTACAAGCAATCTCTTTTTCAGGTTGTTGGTGGCCAACAGGAATTAATTTTAAAGAGAAGCTGAGAGGCAGACTGTTAGACTATTGTAACTTCAATATGTTACTTTAGTATTGCTGCCTGTGGTCAGCAAGGCCAGGCACTGGCCATGAAGCCCAACTTGAGTGCTGTTAACATCACTGGACAGCCTGACTGACATCTTTTTCTTATCTGTGATGTTTGCATATTCAGACAATTCCATGGTAAATACTTGGGACTTGCTTCATAGGAGCATCTTCTGAGACAATGCAGCAGTACCCTTACCCTGCTCACTTGGAACTGAACGTTACTTCTAGGAAAACTACTACAGATACCTCTGCCCTATGTAAGTCAAACCTACTGAGTTCAACAGGGCTGCCTCCATGTAGCAGCTTGCAAAATTGGGCCTCTGTAGTAAGAGTGAAACCAGTTAATTTAGCAGTGCCCCCAGGGAACTTTTTTTATTGCTTTCCAGTAGTGTCCAGGATGTTCTTCGTGCTTTCCAAGTAGTGAAGATGTCATGTCACTCTCCCAGCCCCATGCTGTTTGTAAGGAATGATTTTCAGCCATAGCTGATTCAAGATGGCACAGCATTTGTGCCCTACTGAGGAAAGCTCGCATATTCCAACATCAAACTCATGACTAAATCACTCTCCCCTAACATCAGTTACCAGCATAACCTTCAGACACGAGGCTATCATTTCCTTTGTCTTCAGTGCCTTTGAGCCTTTCTTTATAAAGTCAGGAAAAATCTATCCTAGGTAATACTGGTTCTGCAACAGGATGGACTAGGCCACCACTCCAAGTGATTATAGGCCCTAGTTTTCTCTGAGAGCATCACTGAATACAGTACATCCACCCCACCAATACCCTTGCCTTTGGAAATTACTGCTCAGTCTGAAAAGGCATCAGTGACACTAAAAAATCCAGAACACTGTCCACAAAGCAGGAATCCCAAATCTTTCATAGCTGAAGGTCACTAAGATCAGCAGCACAGAGCAGTGAACTCCATCCAGAGCACTGAACAAATCTGCAACAGACCTCCAGGCATATCACTGCTCACCTACAAAGCCATCAGGTGACAGCTGCTACATAAATAGGTACATACAGGGAAAAAAAGCTTAAAGTACCTTGATTTTGCATTTAGAAGATATGTTTATCATGCAAAGGTTTTGTCAAATTCTGTAGAATGCATGTGACATCTTGGAGTAGATCTGTACCCTGACCACCTTCACAAGAACACCTACAGGATGCTTATGTAAAATACACTGGCTCCCCATGGTGGTGCAACAAGTGCTGTATTTTCAGTGCTTTCTCCAAGAGCTGCCCCAGAAAGTTTCTTCTCTGAACAGCTCACCAAATAAGCTGTCTTTCTCAAAGCTGATTGAGGAACATTTCTATTAAAATCATGCACTTCAGAAAGGAATTCAAAGGTGCTACGAGGACACCCAGCACAGGATCAGGTCCATAAACCAAGACTTAACAGGTCATAGGGAAAAGAAAAACACAGGGGGAAGTTACTCTGGATGGGTCCTCCACTCATCACAGTAGCCAGCAGCTGGCACCACAGTTTCAGTTTCATCCCACAGGCTGGGCCACAGCAAAGAAAAGTTCATGAAATAGCTCAGTGCTACTGAAACAAATTCCTTTGTGCATGGAAAAATCCTGCTGAGTGGTGTGACAGGGTAGTTCTTTCCTGTGAAAACATTGACTCTTGCAGCAGCTAAACAAGGTAGTATCAGAGTGGGTGGGAGAGTTACCTCCCAGTAAAACCACATCCAGAAACCACTTTTGGAGGAATATGAAATGGAGAAGTCCACAAAGGAAGAAACACAGGTATACCTGTGCCCGTTCCAGTGTCAAACCACAGCTGCTACAACTGTCAGAAAACTAGTGTGAACAAGGAGCAGCTTCCTTTTCTCCCAGAGATACCACCATGCTAAAACTTAGGAAACAAAGTAGATCAAAGGTACTGGCACTGTTACATCCTCTAACTCTTTCTTGCAGCAGGCACCTAAGGGCAGCAAGAGATAGTTGCTTGAATCACAGCCTTTTTGCGGTGTGAGGATCTACATTTCAACTGCTCCCTTCCTTGGCTGCTGTGATGTAACAGGCATTTTCTCTCAGTACACCAGAAGGAAAGATTTTTCTACTTGAATCTCCCCCATCTCCCCTCAGAAGCTCTTATCATGCTTTGTCCAGTGACTCTTAACCAACTCAGCTCTGTGTGCTTTCTCCCTCTTCCCCCCAATAAAATCCCACAACTATCTTAGAAGAGCTCCACAGTATAGACTGCTCCAGGATACCTCTTATTGACACTATGTGTGCAGTCTTGGCATGGGAATATCATCACATGTGCTACCTGTACTCTACCTATGTATGGTGAGCACTGTAGAAGCCACAGTAAGTCACCTCCTAGCAGAAGACACATCATAAATAAAGTAAAATTTACTGTCCTCCTAAGCTGATGGGCTCCTCTGAACACATGCAGTTCTTGGAAAAAAACCTAAAACACCATTCTCCTCAAAATAGTTTTGTTTTCAGACCAAGGTGATTCATGTCCTGATAGTTCAGCTATCCCAGAGAGCCATTCATTATAAGGAGCACTTCATCTCAGTAGCCCATGAAGAGTAGGATGCAGGTTTTCCTTTTTCTTGTTATAGATTCTATGGTAAGCATGCAGATGTAATATGAAATGCAAGCATAGCCAAACATTTCATTAGTGGTGCCCCTAGACCTTAGAAACCTGACACAGCAATGGAATCAGTACTTTTAGATATTTACAAAAACTAATCACTGTAACTATCTCTGAAATAATATTAGGAGACTAATTCAGACCTCCTGTCCATTCAGTTACACGTTTCTGAATTGATTAAACAGATCCTAAAAAATAAAGTCCTTTTATTGCTCCATAGATGAGACTTTTTCCTGTGTAATCGAGACAGCAAAATATACTATGGAAGTGAACTTGAGTTAACATCAGGTAGCTTCAGCTTCCACATTTAAAAAACAGCAGTCTCAAAACAAGCACCCAAGTTCGCACAAACGTAGCTATTTCATAAGGTCTTTCGAGACAGTTGAGTGCCATGGCTTGTCATAAAATTCACATACCTGTTTCAGACAGAAAAATCAAAGCTGTGTCAGAGCTATTTTACGAACACCTGTCTGAATCTAATAGCATTTGTATAGTTATAATATAAACTTAAAAAAAAAACTTTTTAACAAAGAATTTTAATAATTTCTCTGTAACAAATAATTAATCAAATAGGCCAAATCCCATGTCATCATCAGATTCTTCAGATTCCTCCTTCTTCTCTTCTTTCTTCTCCTCAGCTGAAAGAAAACAAAAGACCAAGCCAATGGTCAGTATATACATTTTTTTACACCACAAATTTTGTTTCAGAAAAAAAAAAGTTTTGGCATTCTCAGCTTCCATATTATTAGTATTTCAGCCTCCATGGCTCATCTCATTCTCTTTCAATAGCCAAACATTAATGGGACATGGACACTACTATTGAAGAATACACTTTAAACAGTGAAGCCTAATTCTTGGTTCTAAGCCAGACCAGCCTTAAGATGGATAGAGCAAATGCTTCCAACTACCCAAAGAGAAGTAACTTCAGCTTACACTTCAATCACATAGTTAACTGCCAAAGTGGAAAGCTTTGCAATCTGGACTCAGTTATTTAGATTTTAACAGAGAAAACTGGAGCTGCATGTCTGCAAATACTCACCGGCAGCAGGGGCAGCAGCTGCAGCAGGAGCAGCAGAGCCCCCTCCAGCAGACACTGCCACAGCTCCCCCAGCTGGCATGCTGGCAAGTTTTCCATTACCTGAGAGGGTCAGAGAAGGAAAGTATTTAAATGCTCATCACAATCACACAGGTAAGGTGGAAAGGAAGAGAAGTAAGAGTGTAGAAAAAAAAAAAAAAAGATACTGTGGCTTATGGATGGCATCTGTCACTATTAGGTGAAAGGAATAAGGGACTGCACGCATGTTTTTAACAGAACAGTTTATATTTTCTTACCATGTGAATCTTAAGATTCACAAAGGTTTAGCTTAAGAACACCAAAAGCACGTTATTAGTAAGCTTACTGCTGTACAAAAGCCCCAGTGTTTTTCCCCAAACTTATTGTATAAAAAGAGTGTCAAACACATCCAATTTTAAAAATACAGAAAACAGTTGTATGTTTTCTGAATACAGCATACTAGCCCAGAAATTTATAATTTCAATGTACCTCAAAAATAACACATAGGCAGCACTGACTTCCCACTCCACCCACCCCCCTTTTTTTAAGAGAACTGCAAGGGCATGACTGGATCCCACTTACAGGAGAGGAGGGGATAGAGGAAAAGATTTACTAATGGCAAAGAGGACAGTATTTTAACCAAATTCTCTAGCACCCTAGAAACCCTACTGCATCTCCTTTGAGGTTAACAAACTGACTTCTGATTTATGCTTGTCTTTGGAAAGCTAGCTAATTCTCTGGCATCTGCCTTTCACATACCAAAGCTCCCTTGGCACTGAGAGGTCATGTACACACTATGTTTGCCTGTATCCCTATTTCTAAGAATCGTTTTCCAAATAATTCCGTTACTTCAAGCTCTAATAAACTAGCCAAGTAAACAAGCATGTTTCATATGCATGTCAGTATGTTCTAGGAAAACTATTTATTTAAAGTATTACAGAAAGTGATAGCCTACACGTGTTGCAAGAACATATAATGGCTCTCTGAGGTCTTGAGACCACATGGATGGCAGTATCCGGTTACTTGGCAAAGGCCAGGCAAAGTCCTGACCACCTTTAAGCAAATTACATGACCTTGTGCCTATGCCCTTGCATTAAAAAAATAAAAAAAGGAGAAAAATTCATTAATCAGAAACCTTTGCACCACCTCAGCTCTGCTTTATTTTAGCCCTATGACTCAATGTTAGAAGTTCCAGCTTTGGCAAGAGCCAGCAACTAACAGCACAAGCTTCTACACAAGTCAGCAGAGTCCTACTTTAGAGAAAAGGATGTGCCAGACTTGGGGAGCTCTAGAAGAGATGTGTACTAGAGAGGCTTATGTTAACCACAGAGGGTGTAGCTGTACCCTTAATGGGAGTTGACACTTAACAGTCTGTACTTCCTGTTTTACATAACTGATGCCTACAAATGGGTAAACACAAAGAAAATACCTACCAGAGAATCTGAAGGACAGCTAATTTTTTTCTTTGACAAATATGTCCAGAAGACTACATCATGAGCAGACTACCAGTCAGCTCATGCATGCTTAAGTTCTCCAGTTTAATGTGGTCCACAAGCGAAACCCAGCAGGTACTGGCACTGACCTGCAGGGAATTAGAATGGACCTGGATTTCAGGCATTTCAGCTGAGATCCATAATGGAAGTCCTCAACCACAGAGCTAAACTGATGAATAATCAGGGAGTTGGCAGCAATTTTGTGTTTTCAGGTTTAAGTTACCAAAGTAGTAGAGGTAAGTAATTACCTGTGACACTCAAGAGACTGTACTTACCCTGAGCAATGACATCCTCAATGTTTTTCCCATTCAGCTCACTAATAACCTGTGCAAATTAAGTTTAGAATGTTAACAGTTTCAAACCAGCGTGAATATAAGATACATTTGAACAGGTACTGATTAATCATCATGTGAAATGCCTCCATCCTGCTGCTGATACAGCCGCAACAGTCCTTGTTTCTCAGTGGAAGGAATGGGACACTGGAACTAAAACTTAGCTAAGTCTTTTATACTTTTCTGTGAAAGATCTTTCATTAAATCTGTTACCATGAATTTATAACAAATCCAAAGACCTTGCAGGAAGAAGGATACACAGATGTTGGGGAGCCAATTAGGAAACCTCACTGATGGTCTGTAGATCACTGAGGGACTGTCAACATCTCTTGCTTAATTCCCATAGGAAAGCTCTGAAGCACCAGGCACTAGGCCAAATACCGGAAGGTTCTATTCCTAGCCTTACCAAATGTTACAGCCAAGCTGGCTATTGTATCCTTGCACTGGAACAGGCAGTCCCAACTTCAGTTTTACTACCTTTGTTGTATAACCAGTGTTGAGGAACACAGAACACAACAGAAATTGCTAAATCAAGACGCACTTAAGAACAATAAAAAATAAATGCCGCAGACATTACTGCTAAGTCCCTGCTACCACGAGTCAGTGCTGAACACTGCTGGGTCGACAAAACTTTAACCAACAGCTTTTTAACAGACACCTCCTGCTTACACAGAGCAAGTGGCCTGAGTGCTTGGTTCATGCAGAAGGAAGGTGGTTTTAAGACTTTGGTAGATTTATACTGGTATAAGATACAGTCAGCACAAACAAAAAAGGATTAATTATGAGCAAAACAAATTCCAGAGAAGCTTTCCAGATATTGGAGGATCAGGGAAAACAACTAATTTATGAAGGGATAAGATAAACATAAATAAGCCAAAGCCGAAAGACCTGGCATTAAACAAGAACACCACGAGTTCAAACCAACATCCCAAACCATAACGTGGATGCTATCAGCTCAATCCATCATTTGGTCAGGCCTATGGTAAAACACTCTCCAACTGGGAAAGTAACCTGGTTTTGCTTCCACCTCTCTGGAAAAACTCCATGTACAAGTATGGGGCAGGCAATAATACCATTTATTGGTTCTCCCCCACCCCCTGCCAATGGCCATTTATTTTTAAGTCCACAAGACTCAAAGTCAACTACATCATAAGAAACATTCTGATTAAGACGCTTTCTTCTTAAAATGCCTGTTTTGCAGTACAACCATTTCAGCACTCATTTCCAGAATCTTCCTACATATTATTATTACCTTAAATGTCCATGTTATAATTTGCTTGTTTCTTGGTGAAGAAACAGATGTTTCCTTGCTTAATAAGCACTTATTACTGAATATCAGCCCTTTGAAAGCACTAGCTTTTAATCAGTACTGACCAAAAGCCAAAACATTAAATGTTAAGTGCTGAACAGCACTTATTTTCAATACATGTTTATCTGTGTTAGCCACCATACCCTTGAAAATTATTACACTGAATGGTCAGAAGTCGGCAACAGACAAGGAATTTTTGCGGAAGACAGGCGTTAAATAAGAAAGCCAGACTTCCACAAAAACGTTGCAAAAATAGTTCTGATCAGTTAGGCAGTGTTTTAGGAATCATACATGCAATGTTCAGTGAAAGTCGGAACAAAAGAAAACTGGCTCAACAACAAAGCAACTACAGAAACACCGAAGCCAAGGGCACAGCTCCAATGTCTGATGCTGACTGGGTCATAATCATATGGAACCAAAAGGCAAAGCCACCTTGTTCATGCGTTCATCGTCTGTCTCAATGCCGACGCTGTCGAGGATCTTTTTCAAGTCCTTTGACGTGGGAGACTCATTGCCACCGAGGACTGCTAGAAGGTAAGCTGCGACGTAACGCATCCTGGAAAACAAGAGAACTGGATCTTCAGTGCCAGTGAACCGGTTACACGCTCGGAGGAAGCTTACCTCCTCACGCAGGGAAGCAAACCTCATTTTCCTGACTACAGCTGTTTTGCTCTGCTTCTAAAGAAAAAAATCCACGACACGCGAGGCCGCGTACCAGCCTCCTCCCGGCGCACTATAGCACCTAACACCGCAAAGCCGCTGCGGCTCCCGCCCTACGCGGGGTTCCGAGCCGCTGCTCCCTCAGCAGCATGCTCGCCCTAACACCGCCGGCGTCCCACACCTCTCCCGAAGGAAAGCGGCACCGCGGCCTTTCGAACACCTCTTCATGGGCTCACCGCGGCCTTCCCCTGCCCTGTCCCCTCCCTCAGCAGGCCCAGCCCGGGAGAGCACATGGCCGCCATTTCCCACACACCCTCCCGCCCCAAGTGGTCTCGCCCGAGCCCCGCTGGCGGCCGCGGGCTGGAGCTGGTGGGCCGGGAGTGACCATTCCCCCGGGGGGGAGGGCAGGGGGCAGCCGCGCGCTCACTTGGCTGGCAACGGCGACAGCACGACAGCAGGGCCGGGACGTGCGCTCGGGAGGGCAGCACGGGAGCGAAAAGGAACGGGCGGGGCTTCGGCAGCGGCTTCTTCCTGTCACCTCTCAACAATGAGCGCTGTCATTGGGCCGACACAGCGAGGGGCGAGCAGGCTAAGGGGGAGCCATGCGCTTTGCCGCTGGGAGGGGCGCATGCGCAGAGCAGGAAGCAGCGCTCCCCATCTCTGAGTGTACCCGCAGAAGGATGTGGGTGTGCTGCTTTGGGTCGGGAGGTAGGGACTGTTGTGGCAAGGTCTAGAGTGGAGCGGAGGACCAAGCGGACTTCACTGCGCAAAGTACAGCTCTTCAGTAGTACTGTCTGTGTGCCGTCATATCTAATCATGGAATAGTAGAACAGTTTGGGTTGGAATGGACCTTCAGAGCTCATCTAGTGCAACCCGCTCTTCATTGTCCGTGTCTTGAACTGTGGATGCAGCACTCCGTGTGGGGTCTCACCAGAACAGGGTAGAGGGGCAATGACGGGAGTTATTTCTTTCTAGATTAGGGAAATGAATGAAAGTGTAAAGTTAATACAAATGCCAAAACCCACTGGTCCCAAATCAACCGTAAGTGCTGCAGCAATCGGGCTCTGAGGAGGCTTTGGCTGCCCCTGCCTTGCTGCCCTGGTGACTTTAGTGCCTCCGGAAGACAAGCAGGCTCCCGGTTCTATAACTTCAGAGTTATAAAAGTAGGTGCTTCAGGGAAACAGTTTTCAGCAGTTATTGTCTCCTCCCATGGGACCAGCAATTTCCCCCAGGGCACTGCAGCTTGTGTTCATCTTTGAGCAAGGGGCACTACTCCCGGGGACCACTGTGCCACAGCACTGAGGCACCAGCTGGAAACACACAGTTACAGAAAAGCCCCGCTTTGCCCCTCAGTGACATGGAGAGCAGCACAAACGCTGCGGGGTCTCACCAGGATGCAGTGTTAGACCAAACGCTGTCCCTCACTCCAAGGCTGGAGTCAGACACACTTTGGAGTGCACAGGGCAGCAGATCAGCAGTGGCAGAGCCTCGTGGTTCTGGCAGGCCAAGAACACCCAGTGGCGTTTACAGCCCCTGTTCCTGCTATCCTGGCTTTTATCCACGGTGGTAACAAATAAGAAGAAGAAATGGGAAATAATCACAGTCATGGATGTAACTCAGAAAGCACTTGGCTTGTTTCTTCCTTACAAGAAGGAAACGTTTGCTAAATACAATACATAGTATATACAAATATAAATATATAATTCAAATATAAATATATACAAATATATAGTTATGAGAAACACAAGTGGAACGCAGACACCTGCAATCACAGCTGACAACAAACAAGGCTCTGTTTGAAGAGAGAACTTCTGAAGCAAAAAGCTCAGAACTTCCAAGGACAATGTCAGCAGTCAATAGGAAGAGATGCTAGAGCTGACCTGCACAACATATTACCTTTGGCCAACTCTGGCTTACCACAGATATCTTTGCTCAAGTGCAGGAAAATTGGAGCACACCACCAGGAGCTGCCCGTGGCCCCCGTTCCCGCAGGCTGAGCTCATGCCTGAGCCCGGGGGGGACTGCACCGGGACCAGCCGGGGTGCCGAGGCCGTGGCGTGTTGGACACATCCCGTGACATGCCGTGACAGCGGGACGCCTGTGCCTGGCTCCGCAGAGCCGCCTGCCCCTCGTCCGGCTGCATCCGGCGCCTTCTCCGGCTCGTCCCGCCCCGGCAGCGTGGATCAACTGCAGACTTTGCAGGAAGTGCCTGGGTTGAGCCGGGCCGGGCCTAGCCAAACCGAGCACTGCCGGGTTGCCGGGACCCGGGGTTTGTGTGCCGGGACCGGGTGCGGAGGGGTGAGAGAAGCGCGGCCGTGCTCCGCGGGGCGCAGTGCGTGTGCCTGGCGGCTCGGCTGTAGGTCCTGCCGGGGGTCCCCTGGGCTGAGCCTCGGCTTGGGGGCCCGTCGGGGTGTGGGATAACGGGAGGAGGTGAGGACAGCCGGGGCGAGTGCGTGTTGGAGCGTGTGCACGTGTGTGTGTCTGTATGTGAACAAGGGTGCCTGCCAGTGTCTCGTACACATGCCTCAGGCTGCATCGGTGGACTTTTGAGCTTCTCCAGCCCGGCCAGTTGAGCAGACCTGAAAAACTGGTTTCTTCACCATCAATAGCTTTACAAAGCTATAGCCGGTGGTCTGTTTGCTTGCCCGTATCTGTAAGAGTACCCACTGTGTATGTGTTGTGTAAAGCATTTTTGTAAGAAATACTTAGCTTTTTACTAAAGCAGTAGTTTTCATTTACCTGTGCTTCCTGTCCTTATGTGTCCATAAGGTTTCTGTGCTTTCAGGGAGCCAGGTGAGGTGCCTCCCCCCAGACAGTGCTTTGGGAACATCAGTGCTGCCATGTCCCACAGGTTCACAGCAGAAAACACTGCTCCTCAGGGTTTTGCAGGGACATTAGCTTGCTTCTGCTGGCCTTGGATGGTAAAGCCCTTAGATTTTTTTGTAGTTCTGCATCACTCACTCAGAGACTTCTATTTGCATATTTGATCCAAAGTTCTTAAGAAGAACTCCTGATATTCACACCATTAGCTAGTTTAATTGCCAAGCTCAGGAGGAGCTGCAAAAGATGAAGGAGGTGTGAAGAGCAGTGGACTTGGAAGTTTGTGAGTACTGGCATAAAAACAAGTGTGGTGCCTCTGCTTATCTTTGCATTATGGTGTACTGTGATGGTAGGGGCTGATTTTGAAAGTCCGAGGTGGATGAAGGCTTCTTTACACTAAGAAGGCAGAGGAATAATTAATTTATTCGAATTCCAAACTTCTGCTCCTTCAGGTTCAAATCCTTCTTAGCATGCACTATGTGTTATCTACTTTCCTCCTTTCTCTTCATACATGGAGGGTGCTGTGAGAAGAGGAAACAAGGACTAGCTGGTAACTAGCCTCCCATGGTGTTGTGCCCAGTTTGCTGCATTAGAGTATCCCTGCGGAGGCAGATCTACAAGAGCCCCAGTTCCACTGACAGTCCAGTGCTCCTGTGCCACTGACATGCCTTTTCTACCCCTGCTCCTTGGCCCTGCCACATTTGCTCTGCTGCCCTTTGCCTATTTTCATCTATGCTCACTTTTATCCCATTGGCACCCAGTTTCACAACCGGGTTCAATGAGGACCCATCACAGCCTGCGAGCAGCCTCCGGGGTCTCCTCTTGGCTCAGCTCTCTGTGTCCCTGTTTCCCCTCAACACTTGTAAAGATTCTCAGTGATGCACTTTGAAATCTGCATAAGGCATAGGCATTTACATTTGTATCTTTTAAGGTTAGTATTGCTACTTATTTTGATGGTGGGTAATTGCTCCTCTGCTGAGGTATTGGGTGGGAGAACTCACAGGTTTTCCCTTGGAGGAGAAACCTCTGTGGCATCTGTCACCCTGCATTTCTGTGCCCACAAAGCTTTCAATAACGTGTATGTAATCCTTCCTCTCCTCTTGCTTTAATTGTTAGCTTTTTTTAGCTGTCTTGGATTGGGGCAGGAGGCCTTCATTGTGCACTTATATTCTCTTTCAGAACCATCTTTCCTCCTCCTCCTTGTCTTGGCTGCATTGTGGTGCCGCTGGTGCCTGCCTGCCTGGCATGTCAGAGCATGTCCAGACACTGTGGACCAGCTGCTGAAGATGGCAGAGCTGCTGGGGCTCAGAGACAAGCACAGGGTGAGATCTTTGGGAGTTCCTGCACTTGCTGCCTCCTGCCTTGCAGACAACAGGCTGAACCTGGATGTGTATCTTGACGGCTGCCGCAGGTTCCTCCAGCTGTTTGAGGGGCGACAGGAAGAGGTGCTGCAGGTGGAGTTCCTCCGGCTCAGCAGCAATGATCCCCTCTTTGGCACAACACTAGACATCCTTCCTCATCTGGAGCACCTGAAATCCCTAGTGATCAAAGGTAAATTCCATCCAACTTTTCTAGGCTCAGCTTTTTCTTATTTTAAACCTCCTTTGCACATCTACAGGACAAATTGCCCTTGGAATTGTTTTGTTCTAGTGCCCCTTACTACAGCTTTGGCTTTTAGCCCTGCTCGGATTTGCATGCAGATTTCAACAAGATATAGCTTCTAGGCTCTTATTGCCTGCCTTTGTTTCTACAGCTCCCTGGGGAGCTGGTTTTGGAGTCTGTTTGGGTCGATGCTGCAACGTTTTCTTCATCCTCTAGAAGAAGAGTATTTTTTGCACAGTTATGCAAGGAGAGGGGCATTGAAAGGTGTTGGATATTTTGGTAAATGTTCAGCCTCTCTTTAATTTTTGGGAATATAACGAGCTGCTTTTGCTGCATCTCCATCTGATTCAGCTTAACCGTTAGCTTAACCGTTGCTTAGTCTCAGTGGGTGTAGGCTTAACAGAGTTCACGACAGACCAAAAGATGCTGCTCAGCATTTTATCAAAAGTATGACTCAGCGTGTGCACATAATTTGGCAAGGTGTAATAGCTGTAATAACTATAACTATTAGATCATTCTTTGACTTTCTCATCTCTTTATTATAAAAGGATCTCAACACAAGTGGTATAATTTCTGTACCAGACTGAATCATTTGCTTTTTGGGAGGTGGAATTTTAAAAAGAAAAAAATAAAAATGAGAAAAGCGGGGAATTTGCGGCCAGATTTTAGGGTTCTGTCTGAAAACTGAAAAGATTGAGGATTGTTTCTGTATCTGCCACAGATTTTTCATGCTAATGATTTCATTTGTCTTTCTCCTAGTAAGGTAAGGGTAACAGCAGTACCTTTTATCGGGCTTGTTTTGTGACTTGTACGCACATCCTGAGCATCCTGAAAGGCAATAAAATAGTTTGCTAAGATTTCCTTATGAACAAAGTGCAGTATGCCTGTTAGTTTGATTGTTCTTAATTTTTTGCCATGATGCAGCATAAAAAACATTTGGTACCCTCTGCTGTATGTGTATACAAATAGAGAGCAATGGAGGGGGCGTGATGATGTGGAACATTTTGGAAATTTTCCTTTTGTTCACTTGACTTACTTTTCCATGGTTGCAGCCCGTCTCCAGCCTGATTGTCACAGGCTGGGGTGGGGTCTTGTATCCTCTCGGCACTGTCTGGCCTATGCAATACTGAACTACCTGCTTTTTTCCCCACATTTTCACTACTTTCCTCATGTCTCCAGTCTTGCAAGGGCAGATCTCAGTCCTCAGGGCCGTTTGTCACTTAACAGCATGCGTGAGGAATGGAGGGCACTGATGCTAGTGGGAAAGGCGAGTAGGAGGCTTGGAGGAATATGAGCCGCCCTGCTGAGGGGTGGTAGATGTGTGGAGTGGCCTGGCTCTTTCTGAGCTTCGACACCAGATGTGTTTAGCAAGGCTCTACTTGTTGACTGTGGCATCTCTTGATTTCATAACATGTCTTCACCATTATACCCCTGTTGTGGTTTAAGGCCCTTAAACAGTTCTCTCACTCACTCCCCTCTCTTTCTTCCCCAGTCCCGGGGTATAGAGAGGAGAATCAAAAGAATGCAACCTACAGGTTGAGATAAGAACAGTTTAGTAGCTAAAGTATAACACAAATCACTACTGCTACCACCAATAGTAATAATGACAAGGCAAATACAAGGAAAGAATATAACAGCTCACCAACTCCACCAAGCAGTGCACCCTCATCATCTTATACCAAGCCCGACCATGCAGAGCCACACCC